>NDFZ01004253.1:0-34182 GCA_002192655.3 Mamestra configurata
ATGAATGTGTTGTCGTGCGAATTACAAGGTGTTATTGTGTTAACATTGTTTTCTAGAAAAGCGAACAGTCGCTAGGTGTCAACAAAAAACATCCTGTTTACTACAGAAAGTTAATCAAAGTGTACATCCGGCGATTGCATTTATTGCTTACTGTGATATTTTAATTTCCGAACTTTCGTTAGAAATGGAACCATTATAGGATCTTGGGTGTCTGTTTATCTGTCTGGCTGTCTGACAGATTTTTTTTCTCCGTATCTACAGGATCGTTTCTGTTGAAATTTGGTACACAGATGAATCCAAACACGGACGCGTCAATAGGCAAATAAATTTGAGTGACATATCAAATAAAGTGGCTTATTGTGAGGGTTTGAAATTTTTTTTTCATCATTTTAAAATCAAAAGTTTTGTAGTTATTCAAACAATTAGACGAAAATGACCAGTCCACCTCCTCTTATATCCGAAACTAACTACATTACACCACTACACTTTTCCGAACTCCTGAAAGTCAGAAGCAAGAGTGTTAACCGAAAAAAACTCATCGAGACAATAAATCTCGACGATGACGAAAAACGATTCAATTGCCCCTCTAATCCACCGCGTTTGTCAGAAAAGACGAGCATGAAAAAATTTATATCTAACCTTCTCAGTAGGTACCTATATCATTATCCTTCCATCAAAAGAAAAGCACAGAACAGAAATACGCTTAAAGAGCCGTACCTGATGTGTTCAATGCCTATCTAGAATTATCGTTTTTTTAGTGGTATCCACTCCTAAAGAACCAGAAGGCCCTAACCCCCCATTTTTATCTCCAGATCCAGAAGGCCCCCGATTTCATAACTTACTTGCATAACTTTTATAATTTTGTTTATTCTATTTTTTGGTATGCGTCATGCTCGTCGCAAATAAACTCTTTTTCTTTCTTTTCTTTTATTTCTTCTATTTCTGAGTTGAGCATTTCTGTAACTCGACTATATCCTGGACCAGGTTTGATCGGTTTTGACATTAACATGTTCTCAGTTATAATCTATTTCAGAACCCTCCTTAACCTTTTGAACGCCACTGTGACGTATAGGTGACAAGCAAGCGCGTGCCCTGTACGCCAAACGTCACAAATACGTGACAAAAAGAACGGTAAATTTGTGGCTTGGCGTCGGGGGCACGCCGATGCGCTTATGTTCTGGCGTTCAAAAGGTTAATCAATTAACGGCATATAAACAATTATATGTAAGTATTTATTTCTTAAAACAAATGACCAACCAATTCATAGCTTATTATTAACGAAAGACCGGCAACAAAACGAATCCTACCATAGTGCAAAGTCGTTCAAAGCTTTATACTTGTATTGAATAAATATTTACAATAAAACTTACAAATGAACTAGCTTATTCAGAGTCCAGCGCTTTTTAATTAAAACCACATCAATAGAATCGCTACGGGAAACTCATTAATTCACTCTTCAATGACGAGTAAAAGGCTTAAAAACGCTGCACTCATATTAATTAAAATGCACTGCACACTGCATAGGGTTCGGTTGTTTACGGTTGATCAAAAAACATTTTGGCTACATCCATGTTAATAAATGAGACAAGTTTAAAATAACAAGTATTTTCATGTGTTATTTATTTAATGTGAAACTCCGTAAGAGTGATGTGATGGGTGATCCAACGACGATAATCCTCAAAAACAATAATTCCACCCAGTTTCTAGAAAAATCCCGTCACAATTAAACGCAAGTCGAGTGATGCGACTGATTTGTGAAATTCATTCAGCCTGTCTCAGAAAAGTTAGATAATTCGCGTTTGACACAACAATTTTGGGATAATTTACGTTCAGTTTCGCGAAGTGTTTCTTTGAATTTTCCTTGTGGCCATAAAGCAATTCTATGAAATAATTCTTAGACCTATTTAATGTTTGCAAAACACGTCTCAAAGTTTGAATGAGTAAACTGAAAAATAATAGGCCGTAAAACGAAGTTTAAATATTCTTGCTCCAGTGAGGTTCGACCAATCTGTCCCTTAAAATTACCTCAAAATCACAATTAAATTATTCTACATTTAAATGTATATTATGCATCTAGTTATTGCATATTTCTCTTCGATTTTAATATGAATACTCTTGCCTGTGCCTTAACCTTTGGCGAAATTCTTCACGGGAATTAGTATTAATTTAATTTTCAACACCTATCGCAACCGCACTTAATGGCGAAATAATCCGAACGAAATTATTTCAGTTGAACATTTTAAAGAAAAAAATATTTTAGACATGGGCGTATTTTGCACAAATTCCGGTTGATTACCTACTGATTTGGTTTATTTATCTAAATTAATTGGATAAACCGCCAAAAGGATGTTTTCCATACAAAGCTCCATTTGCTTTTTGAGGTCCCGCCACAAAATAATGTTAATTAAAAACGAAACAAAAACTATAAAAGGGCGAAGCCATGTCATGGACGGGAATTATACTCAAAACTATACTATGAACATAAAGCTGTGGATAACAATCAATACAATCTATACATTTAATAAAATCGTAGACTTGCCGTGTGAATGTTTTTGCATAAAAATAACAAAGAAACATTAGGAACTAGACATAGAAAAAATGCAATTTTTTAAATGTTTGCACTTTTGTCTGTTAAAAGATACCTACTCTGTAACGGAACTGTAAATAATAAATATAATGTTGTCGCACAGCAAAGAACCTTTCATGAAATTTACTAAAAAAATCCTTTCGATGGGGTGGTAAGCCCCTCACATGAGTCACTCGTAGACAATACCTATGTTGCACATGGAAATTGTTTGATACCACTTTGGTACAAGCCCCCGTGCCAACGCGGAGGGTTTTTGAAGTTATACTTCTTTTGGCGCGATGGAGAAAACTGATGAGAGTGAATTTTTACGATGCGCGCGCACACCGACACCTGAATTCTACATCGTGAAGTTAGTTCTAGGTGGCATGAAAATGCCACCTAGAACTAACTTCACGATGTAGAATCCGTTGTACGCAATTGAAAAAAACGCTTATTTGTATATACTTTTTGTATATATTATACTTTTTGCTTGTCTTTTGTTTCTTTTATGTTTGAATTTCGAAGAAGAATGAGGTTTTAATTTCGAAATAAAGCGTCAAAATATAAGATACAAATATTTTGATAAAAGTTATTGATTAGACACTAATTTTTCCCGCGGCTCAGCTCCTTTTATTCTATCCTAGAAGATTTTATTGGAATATGATGATTTTTCGAAGACAAAAAACAGCCTCTTCATGAATGAGTTTTCTTAATCGGATTTGTATCTACAGTAGAACGGAACAAAGAATTTTACCGTTTATAATAATTATTAGTATTGACTATTTTGAAAAAAGGAGTCTCGTAACTTATATGTCATTGTAAGTAGGTACCCATAAACTTCTCAGGTACACACCATCCAGAATAGAAAGTTGGTATTAATTTCAAATACTACTAACAAAACATTCGAATCAAAAAAAAAAATTTTGCATGATATCTGCCCTATTTTATGAACAAACTGTTTTAAAACTATGAAACGTATCAGTTATTTAGCGTAATAGACTTAATTGGCGATCGTTCGAACGCAACAAATTGAAGCTGAAAACAATACAAATATTTTAAAACTTTTATATTTTTTTAGTTGTGAATGTTTTTTTTTCCAAACGCCAAAGAAGTATAACTTCTAACGCGTGTTCATAAGTACACACACAATTTTTTAATTTTAGCCTCAGTTGCCTGGCGGGTATTTAGCCGGAAACTAACCATGTAAATAGGTACAATCAGCGGAAACAATCGATTAGCACTTACGTTTTATAAATCTTTATTTTGTACAAAATTTTATTTCTAATCGGAACGGATGTAACAAAAAAAATTATAAAGGTTTCGCTAGAAAGAGTAATCATTTATACAGCTGTTATTTAAACATTATGGATGTTACTATGATCAGTTGAAAAAAATAAATGGGTAGTTATTTTACTGTCTGGTGGTTGGTAAATTACTAAAGCAGTAAAACATGAACATGACATTGAAGTAATAAAAAGAAAATTTTGCGGTTATTTCATCCTACAATTTAGGTTCCAAAATTATTTAAGCAGTGTAATAAATGAATGGCCAGTAAAAAATATGGAATGGGCAGTTCAATGATGGAATGGGCAGTTTAATGTATCTAAATTTAGGTTCCTAAAATAAAATAGGAACCCCGTGCAGCGCGGCTCAGTCGTCGAGGTTAGAATGTTGAAATTGGTTGTTGTTTGAATTTTTAGAAGACTTCGTACCGACTAATTCCGATTAGTGAACTGACCGCTAATAACTGCCCATTCAGTCATTTTTATGCCCATTGAAATATTTCTACCTTATCATTTCTATTAAGTATACCTACTGCTTGATTTTTACTGGTGAACAGCATTTTTTAATATTTTAAATTTACAAATTTTACAATAGATATAGGTACAACTGCCGCTTTAAATCAGTGCCTTTAAGAAATGCCAAAGAGTAGATATCGAATCATTTTATGTCAATTTACTTGTAGACAATGTAAAAGTAGCAGCACGATCCAGTGTACAAGTAACGTGTCTAACCGGCAGAAGTGGAAGCAGATCGCTGAGAGAGCATTCGTCGGGAAAGGCGACGACCCGCCGAGTATTTCTCCATGTACCCCGTCTACGCAACCACGACCACTCAGACATAGAGTGTCTCGGCTAAGAAGAAATAAAGTAACAGCTTTAATCGATTTTTGTCGTTGAGTGTACGTGAATTGTCGTTTTTCCTGCCCTTCATATGGGCTTTTCAACCCTTTTTGGGGAGAAGGGGGACACCACCAAAATTAATTTAAAACTATCTCAGCCATCATGAAATTTGCTTCAATATTTGTAGACAAGCTTTTAGTGCTTCGGCTACGATATTAACCTTTTGAACGCCAGAGCATAAACGCATAGACGTCGCACATAAACGGCGCACAGTGGGCTGAAAATAGATCTTCATAGACTAAGGGATCAACTTAGTAAATCTTTATTTTTTTGGCAGAAATGGGTTTAGGTATCGTATATTAATCAATTTAATGCTGTATCAGTTTTTAAATAAACCTTTTCTTTTTACTTTATAGCACTTGGTTGAAAAAAATGTATCGAGAGATATGTAAAAAAGGATATATTTTGACTTAGCTACAAGTGCGCCTAGTTATAACCCTTATTTTTCTGCATTTTTGGCATATCGCACAATGCTTGCACATGTGAGATTCTGGGAGAAAAATTATAAAATGTGCATTTTTTTTAATTAAAAAAAAGTTTTTAATCTGTTTATAAATTATAGTAACAGAAATGTAATAGCAATCGATTCAACATAACAACTAATAACAAGGTACATGGTATTTGGTAAATATCTAAAGATTTTTGTAATTTGGTGAAAGTTAGTTAATAAGATCGAATGCCATCAATATCTAATATTACTCATCATCAAATGACTACTCCCCCCTGGGCGAAACGGGAGGAAGTTTCAGACTCTTAGGGCGACTTGCGCAAAAATAAATTAACTTGCCCGGGGTAACTAGGTATTTGGTTAGTCCCAGAGACGCGCAAAGAACATACAAGTCTATGAACTTTCTAACGTGTTGCTATTTTATTTATCACCAAAAAAAAAAGGTACAAAACGCATTTTTATTTGTGTATCTGAATTTAATCAAATCGGTAGAAGGCCTAGTTGGCTCTGCATTACCGGGGATCTTTATAAATGTCTGATACGAAGCGGCTATCATATTTTTGTGACTTGGTTTATAATATGGCAGGCTGTTGACTCTTGAAAAACAATAACTGTACCTAATACACTGGCGAAATTTTAGTGTAACTTGGCAAACCGTTCTTAGAATACAGGCGTAAAAATATTCCAATTTTCATCATGTGCATATATGTTAGGAGAGGAACTCATGGCTAAATAATAACAGCTGCACGGGTCGATTTTCAAGGTTAAGCAACGCTTGCCGAGGTTGGTCTGTGGATGGGTGACCATTTTAACATACCGAGACTCCCCCGTGCCTCGGAAAGAACGAGAAAAATACCTTATTGCAATTTTTATATTTATTACGTACAAAGAACGAACTGATTCCTCTTGTGACTAATCGATCATTACTTATTAATTGTAATTGGTATAACTCATTTAAGAGTACAATAAGAGAGATAATTGCTGACGACACGTGTAGTTGTAAAAACAACGGAACAATGGCATGCGACTAAGTTGTTTTAATTGCTTTTAATTAATGCAGTTTGTACAAGCGTAGTCTCTGAGATGAGAGGATGTCAACAATACCAAGTGGTTTGCTCGGCAGACATCATTTAAATTCCGTTTGGATAAATAACGTTCAAAAAGTATTGTCATAGACTTATGAAGAAAAAGAGCTCGTACACGCCACAAAAATTAAGTGGGTATAGATAACATCATGTTATGCTAGATAATGTCAAGTTAATTGTTTTTGTAAAGGGGATGCACTCTCTCGTGGGACTTGTAAATAAAAGCTGATGCCTGAGACTTCGTCCGCGTTGATGTCGCCTTTTAACAAAGACCTTTTATCAAAGAACAAAGATCCCCATCCCACATCAAGTCGAAATTTCCTAAAATGGCTTAGTAGTTTTGGCTGTACGTTGATGTCAGTCTCGACAACCATTTTATAAGTATAGAAGATGAGATGATAGATATATGTAGATAATATATGAGTAAGGATAGGGTTAAGCAGAAGTGTTTTCTTCCTACCTCTAACGGGGTTATTCTGGATGTTTTTAATTTTAGTCAAAAGGAGCATCGCGCAAAGAGATTTTGTTTTTGTGTTTTTATAAATACCATAATTTTATTTGAAAGCCCGGGTGACAGTCTTTTAATTAAAAAAGTTGTGTACATTATTTGTTCCATGCATTTGGTATCAATCAAAGACAAGATTAATGCAAAAATGTACTGAAAAACAGTTTATCTTCTACTGATATTCAACTCATATTTCTCCATCGTCCGAATAAGCAAAACGCACGCGGATCCGTAAACGGGGCTCATGACGCTTTTGCCTTTCATTTGCCCTGTACAGTTTAGTTGACATAGTTAGTGTGTATGGTTCACATCTTGGAACTGAATTTTAAAACAGTTATCCCCAACCAGTTGAGATAAAAATTTAATTACACGTTTGCTTTGAATAACACCTCACGGTAAGTTAAATCTAATATGACGGAGTCCAAGATGGCGGACCAATTAATTTTATACGCCCCCCTGAAATGATTAGTAGACAATAGCAAAAATAAAAACAGCTAGTAAAAATATATGTGAAATTAAAAATTTGTTGAATGAGAGTAAAATGTAGTTTGCCATCATCATCATCATCTACCGTTTCCCAGCTCTGTGCTGGAACAAAAACAATTAACAGCCCCCGTTTCTCCGGGTTATTGAAACCGCAGGTGTTTTTACTCGATTTTATTGTTGTCAAGAATGAAGTGCAGCGAGCGGCATATATTTTTTCAACACATTTGCTCAAAAAATGCATTTACGAAGCCTGTATACATTATTCCAAAGTTAAAAATTACGAACCATAGAATGGAGCATGCGGTAAAATAGGTACTCTCATCTAAGTACCACCGTGCGTATCCTTTATGGATTTGTTTTAATTTCCTTTAAAAAAAAAAAAGTCTTCCACCAAGGAGTTTCACATTACTAGAACAAATAAGCTGAATGATCGAACCTCATTAGAAGCAATTTTGCTCAATAAGTTTGTCTCACTTTAATACTAAAATGAAAATGAGGCGAAAGATGTAGTTCTAATTTTCACCACGCACATCATTTGCAAATTCGCGCTATTTTAATATAAGGAACGTCAAAGATTGCTGCGTCTTTCCGACTGATATCTAAAAACTAAAAGTTTGTTTCCTATACTGCACTGTTTTCTATTAAATGTGTTGAAAAACGGTGTGTGGCACAAGTGCGGAAATTGGTTTTTACAAACTTCATTCGTCTACTCCAAACTCAAAACCAGCTTACCGCACTAGTATCATAAATAACTATTTTTAACCGATTTTATTGACATGCAGGTTATTGGGAAGGGATGAGCCGAGGACATCAATAACTAACTTAGCGCTTCCAGTAACTAGATAACCTCGTATTCCTATTTCAGGACTGCTCGTTTGGTTGATGTCCTAGATTTCAGCGCATGGTCAAATTCAGGTCTAATAGATTCTTGACCTCTCCTCAAGGTCAGGAATCGATTAGGTAGGAATATGTTTTTGATATTAATTATGTATAGAAAGCTTAACACGTCACTGCTAAAAATATATGCATAGTTTTTTTTTGTTTTTCAACCACCTAAAAAGTGTGATCAATTTTTAGCTTGTTAGGATGCCGAAATAAAAAAGAATGTAAAGTAAGTATCATGATTTAATTGATTAATGAAAACATGAATTTGTTTTTTTTTGGAAACCACTTCTTTATCTGTATTTATAAGACATCTACCTAAATAATAGGGTATTTGACTAAAAATCTAATTAGTCCGTCAGATAGATTTCCAAAAAAAAAATGAAACGTGGTTTTTCTTTTGTCACGTAAACAAAAAACGAAGACGATACAGTGCGTTGTACAACTTGTGTGAGGTCACTTACCAGTGCACTTTTTACTGGACAGTGACTTTACAAGCTCCCACTCCTAATCTTTGATGCGTTTTATCTTCGTATTTTTTTATTGATTAGATAAAATAAAAAATACGTACACCATATTTTTCGATAATGTAACTGACGGACTAAATAGAATCATATTATTTCTACCCAGGCAAATATGATGTCTCATTTCCGTAATAATATTTTGTATTTTCTTATCGCAGGCCCCGGACCACTGTCGAGCTCTAGGTCCACATTATAAGGAACTCTAGCAAAAGTGAGCACAAAGGAAACATGTTGAAAATTCATCCAGATGCGGAATGAAAGTAGGTAGGTATGTTTGTAGGTATATGGTATGTTACTTGCAAGAAAATTACAATAACATCATCTGCCTAGACTTTTTCCCAACTATATTGGAATCGGCTTCCAGTCAAACCGGATTAAAAGTTGCAATATGTTAGAATATAAAATAACAGACAAGACAGCCGGGACCAAAGGCTTAACATGCTGGACTCGATAGGAAACGGATGGCCACCCATCCACGGACAGACCTCGGCAAGTGTTGTTTGACCTTGAAGATCGATCCGGGCAGCTGTTGCACTTAGCCACGAACTCCACTTATTAAGATAAATAGAAATATATAATAACGAGATGAATACCTACATAACTATAAAGAGAAATCCAGGTCGACAGCATGCGTTTCCAAACTTATAATTGGAGAGCAAAATCCTCAAAAGAAAATCGCGCAGTTTTCGGCGTTGCTGCTATCTGAAGGGATATTAATTGTTTAACCCCGTGCCATGCTGTGGGCAGAGTCGGATTCAGCGTTATAGAGACGCTTTAAAATAGTCTGTTAACTGCATTGGCGATACCCAGTTGCATGTAAATGTAAATTTAATGTAGTGACTAGTGAGATACCCTAAACGACTAGTTCCAAAATATATATGAAACATGTAGACAAATACTTAGACTTTTTTTTTTGTGAAACGGACATTTTAATGCCAACTGATAAATATCAGAATTGGTTAAAACCATCACAGTCAGCTGTGAAGGTTACATTTGTATCTGTCGTCTGCAAGAAACATGAATAACCGTGCCGTCAATTCAACAGTCGGGGTTGTCATAAAGTTTAAATTTTCAATACTTGTTTTTCTGTGTTTGTTTTTTTTACGTACATATTTACGAGGAGTCTTTATTCTGGTAAGACAAGGAAACTATTTTATGAATAACCAGAGTCACCATTCCTGTATATGAAATACTGTCGAATTATTCTCAGTTTCAATTTTACATAGGGTTTTTATAAAAATACCTATATAATTATTATATATTTAGTTAGTTGTCATTTTATTCATAAAACGGGTAGGTACTTTGGTTTATTATCTTCAAATTTGGGAAAGTAAAGAACATGATTTTTGATATTTCCAGAATATTGGCGATTTTTGTCGACCTCTAAATTTTGTGACATCTATCCCATATGGGGGTTAGTTGCCTAATCCATGTAAATTACGTTTAGGATAGGTGCCCCGCCGAGAAAGAAGATTTTTATCGCGCAAAAACTTTGATCGCACCTTGCCTTCCCATGCAATCGCACAGACACATGCAACACGGTCTACTTAGTTGTCGTTTTAAAGTCTCTAGATTGATAAATAAAATAACATGTGATTCATCCGCGAAGCTAGAGTAATTAAAATCTAGGCAACTATACCCCTATAAACCGGGATAGTTGTATCCTGGTTTTACCCTATACGTCTCAAATTGCAATCTCTTGAATTTGAAAATTTTATGTACGAGAGTCGAGTATTGGCCTTAAGACGAAAAAGCTATTAGTACCTATTAAATCTAAAATCATTAAATTACAAATTAAAATATCATTTAAAAAGAGGAGGGAAGTCAATGAAAATCACTCGCCCTCTTTTTATTTGGAAAAAAAAACATCACTGTAAGACGGTTATGATATACTAATAAAAAACTGGCCAAGTGCTACCTACTGGCCGAGTTGGACTAGCCCATGAAGGGCCTTGTGATCATTATTATAATCCACTATTATGCCGTTAAAATTGAGCTAAAATCTCCAAAGAACACGTCTCTTGTATCTTGACCTCCTTTAATTTTTTTAAATTATTTTTTTGGCAAAAATAGCAATACAAACTCTATGAGCATTTCAAGCGTCTACCTGTTGTCATTATTAATATCGAACAAAAAAAGCCAAAAACACGTTTCTAGTAGAGGAACCCCCTTTAAATTTTCATTAGTTTTTATTATTTGTTTTTAAAGTGACAACAAAAACACACTCTGTGAAAATTTCAAATGTCTACCTATTACGGTTCAGGAGGTACAGCTCGCTGACCGACAGACGGACAGCGGAGGCTTTGTAATAGGGTCCCGTTGGTTACGCTTCTGGTACGGAACCCTAAAAGGTCTGGACATAGACTACGTGTAAGTCAATGGAAATCTCACCAACCTCACCAAGGCGGAGGGGTTCGTCTAAATTTTGAAATCACATAATTATTTATGGTCCATCTTAGCTACTTTGCCTTAGGACAATCCGAGTCTGTGCAAATTTTTTGGACGATAGGCAAGAGCGATCAAAATCAAACGGGCTGTGTAATTGGCATTCAAATTAAGAGATGTTGACTTTTTAGTAATTAACAATATATTTGCCATTTTTGCTTTCTAGCTACACATGTTGTTAAATTGAACTGGGAATACCATCAATTAGTTTCATATAGGAGATGTTTTCCAGATTTTGTAATTTTACAGTTATCTTAAGGGCGCGTTTACATGGCATGAATAGGTATGTGTTCGCCCCAGCCAAATGCATGCTACATATAATCTTAGATTCATACGTTGTCTGACTGTCGACGCACAGAAGATTGTTGCAGAAAGTTCCTAACGAAGGAAGGGTTTTTATTCATTCATTTATCGCCCAAGAGGGGTAAAATAAGCTATAACAGTTTGTTTGCAATTTCGTCATTTTAACAGCTGGGAAAACCTATCGGGTGCACGACTTGTCGCTCATAAGTTGGTTCAAATTGAGTTAACTTTTTAAGTTGCTGTCGGTGAAGTAATAGGATGCCGAAGCGAAGTTACAAGTAGCAGTAGCAGTTTCCTGCTACACAAAAAAACTCGAAACTAGTTAGGGGTTGTCGCATCCACTTAAAAGTTTAAAATGTGCTTATGAACGTGAAAGTTAACGATGTTCACGCTTCACGAAATATTTGAAACTCATAGGTACAAGGAATCTGCTGTTTTGCTGGTACCTATCCATTCTGACAATAATTGTTTATAAGGTCGAAATTAGCTAGGTATAGCTGTTTAGTTTTAAACTCAGAGTTTTTAGAGAATCGCCCCCGTCACATGAACGTAAACTTAATTGACCTTATCGGAGAAATATCGGTATAGGAGGTACCTATAACTATGCCTAAGGACGAGGCACCAGATGCCATGGATGGCATCTTCTGCGACCCATCTAAAACATTTGACTGTGTAAATCACGAAACATTACTTCTGAAACTTGGCCATTACGGACTAGGCAAAACTGCTTTAAGCGAATTGACATCGTTTACTTGAACTAATTGCTGTCTTTGGGTGCTCCCATACTGCTGTTAAAAATGTTTACAAACATTTTGTAACACTAAAGTAACTACATTTACCACTTTATTTTACGGTTCTTTTACAAACGTAAAGTAACGTAACATATATATGTAACGTATAAGAGTAAGTAAGTAAATGTGGTGACTGAACATTGTGATCAAATGTTTGTTTAGAAAACGTTTGTAAAAATTTAAACAGCAGTGTGGGAGCACCCAAAGACAGCAATTAGTTCAAGTAAACGATGTCAATTCGTCGGGATTAAGCGGGAAAAGCGGGGGGAGGGGGGTACCGCTGGTTTCAATTTTAGATCCCTTCTTATTTTTAGTATATATCAATGATTAACAAATTTATTGCAACAAAAACTTAATTATGTCGTTGTTCGCCGACGAGACTTCTTTATCTTTTAAGATCAATAGACGGACTAACAATCTTGACGCCAAAAATAACGCCCTAAGGCAGTTCCAAAATTGGTTCACTGCTAATAATTTGGTTTTAAATGAAAAGAAAACGAAATGCATAAGATTTGCCTTACCGAATGTCAAAAGCAGTGATTGTGATATAATATTCAACTGGGAGAAATTAGAATTCGTAGATAAAACGGTTTTCCGGGGATTACACTTGACTCAAGGCTACGATGGGGTCCTCAATGAACGTTGCTTGCAGGGCGGGCAATCTGCCAATTTACGGATGTAGATGCCGCGAGACTAGTCTATTTTAGTTACTGTCATAGTATCATTTCTTACGGTATCTTAATATGGAGACAGGCTGCAGACACCGAGTCTGTTTTTATTCTGAAGAAAAGAGCCCTCAGGGCCTCAATTTACCATGTCGGCCGGCACAATTCTCTAAGAGAATGTGATGTTTAAGGAAATTAACATTATGACGGTACCTTGTCATTATAATATAACTACGAAAACATCATGTACGTTAGAAAGAATCTACATCTTTTTACTAAACGAGGCAACAGACATAATTATGTTACTAGAAATCGGGATGAATTAATTCAACCAGGTTTTAGACTGGTTAAAGTAGCCACATCTTTCATGGGATACTGTTTAAAATGTTATAATAAAATACCTCCTAAAATATAAGAACTGAACGAAACGAAATTTAAATCTTGTATTAAACGCACACTATGCAGGCAAGCATATTATAAGTTGGGGGACTACATTGAAGATAAGAATGCTTGGCTCAATGCTGGTCCTGCTCCACAGCCACTAGAGCTTACAAACTAATCCATTAGCATTTATAAACATGGTTGAATCTGCTGCAGATTTTAAGAACAAAATATTTTCATTGTATAGATTCAATTCGCATAATTTAAACATTTTATAAATATTAAAGGCACATGTATAAGTACCTTAAAGTTTTTGTTTTTTTGAGTTTCTTTATGTTGAATGTGCCCTGGCGGTTGGGAGTGTCATGCTCACACTAAAGTCTCTCTTATGGTGGCGCAAGTATTTCATCGTTTGGCTCCTTCAGCTGGGACGTGTCAGCTCTCAACTGCCACGGTTTATTTAATTATTTGTTCTGTGAACTGTTTCTGTTTTATCCCGAACGCTTTTATGATGCACAGCTTTCTAGATCGTCCTCACATATTTGTAAAATTTTCGATTAACTTTTTATTTTTAACTTTTTATTAATTAATTGGTTTAAACGAGTGTTCGTGGAGTTTCTGGCACGTTTTTCTCGATAAAGATTTATGCTTTCGAACGTGCAAGTAGCTTCATGTCTTTGACTGACCGACCTTGACCATTCAAACGTGACCTGTAAATGGTTTAATTGAAAAAAATACTTTTGAGTTTTAATACTTATAAATAATTACTAATTCAATATTTATGTCAACAACGGATGTATAAACTTATAAAGCACGTGTAACCACTAGCGCCATATTGTATCGATTGTGGATAGAAATCGAACAATATACGAATACTTTCTTCGAAATCAATTCTACAGTCTTGTGGGGACAATAAAATTGTGGGAAAAGCTGAGCTTAAAGCTTAATTTTTTTTTTACTTTTTTTTTATTTTTTATTTAATATGGGTTTGCTCTTGACTCTAGTCTAGGTCATAGATGACAGAGACAAAGTCGACGATGGAGCGAGCTTACCCAGAAGAAGCCTGTTCACTCTAATTTTGAAGAGATTAGGGTCGTATGCGTTCGGAAACACAGACGCAGGCAGAGAGTTCCACTCCTTTGCTGTGCGCGACGTAAAAGACGTTTGGAAACGTTTAGTGCGAATTGGTGGAATAGCAACAAGGTAGGGATGGTAACTTGCAGTGCGTCTAGATGTCCGATGGTAGAAGGGGGCCGGTGGGATGAGATCGTGGAGTTCCTGGACACTCTCCCCGAAGTACAATCTGTAGAAGACCGACAAGCAGGCAACCTTGCGGCGATGAGCCAAGCTGTGCAGCTTGGCATCCACCAGCCTTACGTCGCCAATGAGCCTTTTAGCTCTGTGTTCCACCGAGTCAAGCGCGGCAAGTTGGTATTTAGCTGAGCCATCCCAAAGGTGGCTGCAATACTCCATGCAGGATCGGACTTGTGCTTTGTAGAGGGTTAAAAGCTGTCCAGGCGTGAAGTATCGCTTCACTCTATTTAGGATGCCCAGCTTTTTGGCCGCAGTTTGGGCTTTGTGCTCAATGGTGGCACCAAAGTTGAGACTGGTTGTCAACTCCATGCCTAGGAGCTCGAGCCGATCGGTTACAGGAACAGAAGTACCCCGAAAAGTCGGAGTTAGGTCGAAACGACTCCTTTTCGCGGTAAAAAGGCATGCTTGTGTTTTGGTGGCGTTAAAAGAGACCAGATTGTCATCACCCCACTGGGAGACAAGACTTAAGGTCAAATTTGTCCGCTCTACCATGGCCTCTCTCAAGGAACGAACTTCTTCCCCGCTGGTTTTTGCGCTAGACAAGTATCTCTCTGAAACCGAACTGTCATCTGCATACCCAACAATACCAGGCTGAAGCAGGTCATTGATGTGCATTAAAATAAACGAAAAACATGTTGAACATAAAGTCGTATTTTTCTCTTCATTTTTATGTAAAAACATGAAAGAGAACCTTTATGAGAAACTACGGGAAATGTTTTATTAATAGAGTTCTATCTGACGAATATAATAAACCGCCTTTGTATGAGAATTGGCACGAGCTGCTTGCTTTTCATGATAAAATGTTTTTCATTATAAATAAGTAAATAGGTCGTTACCTGTTTACTTATTTATAATGAAAACCATTTTGTAAAGGCGGTGAAAAATATTATTCCATGCTATGTTTTTATTCATAATTATCTGGTGGTTTCCGTTCATTTAAATGGGTTTTATACAAAGTTAATTTTGGAAAAGTATCTGATGATTAAAATTTTAGTGTTGCAATCGTATCGAAACAAAATATTGGCATTGGCGAAATATTAATATATGGAGTTCCTTTGAAAACTTCATACAAAAAGTGTACCATGAACCGTCTCAGTAAAAGATTTTGAATCTATCTATATTTCTCGGGCTCCGGATTTGTCTTTGGATGATGGAAATGGAATGGTGGAATAAGCTAATTTAAAGTAAAAGCTTTGGACCTCAACGGAACAGGCGGATAGGACTAGGTGCCACTCTTCAGGGGAAACAGGCTTGATGGTACATTATGTGGTGTGACTGTGCCTATTTAATGTTTTCCTAGATATGTATTGTTAATAGGGTATTAGACTAAAAGTCATGAAAAATATTACGACTTCTGAAAAACAAATCTGTGGAAAAGTAGAGAATTAAGATTTTTTGTTAGTAGGTATTCTTCTATTCTTGTCACTCAAAACGTCGTTTGCACTGGATGTCGCAAATTCGTTAAGGCGTGACATGCGAGTGCGTGACGTCACACGCTATTAGTGTTGTCTCTAGGGACCATAGATTTTAAAACGTTAACAACAACATATTTTTTTGAGATTGTATCCCTTTTTACTAAGCCCCGAAAATGTATATTAAGAAAAGAAACATTCAAATACGGAATAATTCAAAATCAAACTCAATCTCGAAGGATTCCAATCTTATCGACTCGGTTTATTATTAAGAGGCAGACCTGCGTCCGCTGGTCCGTCCTACGTAATCAACAATGCGGGCCATGCTCGGTATTGCACAGCGCCCAGTCGCTCACCGTATGAGACCTTGTCCGGGCTAGATGCTTCACAAATATGTACGGAGCAATATTGACCTACGTACCAATATTCCGAGAACACGATCGTACTGGGTGCTCGCCGTTTGCGAAGCAAGGACACATTATAGGAAGACATATGAAACACGATGAAATTTTCATATATGCAATACAATGTTAGGAACATGGTGTGACGTTGTGGAGATATTTCGAGGTAAAGTCGCCGTGTGGCAACAAATTATAGTTCCCAGCTTGATTTAACGATTTATTGGAAGAAAGTAAAAAATAAGAACACGTGGAAACCACTTTATTAGAACTTCGCAAAATAATAGTTTTTTGATGGCGCTTTAGGGCACCATGCTGCTAAAATTGTTTGTTTGTTTAAGTATCTTCTACCCATATTGGTACAAATATTTCATAGTAGTTACGCCGCGATTTAAAAAAAAAACATAATGGCGGCTGGTGGCTATGCCAGCTCCCTTAGAAAAATGTTCGAACCCTTTAATTCACTGGCAATATTTCAGAGATGGTAAAAAATATATATTCACTAGATATATGAAAAAAAGTCAACCCCTTTTAAACAGACAGAGGTACATAGCGACTTTGATTAGATAATCCTAGGTACAAAATATACTAAGCAGTAAAGTTACATAATTTTATTATGTCAATTGCAGAATGGCCGGAGGTACAAAGTAAATGTTACTCGTATTCAATTCGTGTGTGGTAAAGCTCAAAGACCAACCTTATTTCTATTTGTATTAATTTCCTGTCTGCAAAAGCATCTCTTTTGCCGTGTGTGCAGCTCGGCCTAAGTTAGAGAAGGCATCGTCAAAACTTGCACTGTAAACTGAGCGTATCTGTGAGTGTCACCTTGTGATCATGGAATTAATGGCGCGTGTCAATTCTGTCTAGAAACCGCGGCTCCGCTCGCGTGTTATTAGTTTTCCTCTTTTATAATTATAGCCTGTGTTTTTCTTAGATAAGATCACTGTAAAGTTGCATCAAGATCTGTTCCGTAGTTTTTTGCGCGATAGAGTTACAAACATCTTCACAAACTTTCGCGTTAAAAATCGATATAGAATTATAAATATTTTTTTATAAAAAGGATTATTTTCGGCCGTCTTAATTAAATCTGTCTATGGCTTTCACACTATGACGTGTAATGACGTTATGTAAAAGGGATAGTAGATCCTATGCGCCTTGTATAGCTCCGCAGCCCTCCCACACCAGAATCATGATGGTTTAATCATAAAAAAAAAATATTGTTAGAGATGGTTTCTAGTCGGTGGCGACAAGGTAATTCCGTGATCTATGGTTGATCAAACAAAAAGCAATGGCGGCCTGTTTGTATTCAACTACGTTTGGTTAAATATCCCTGAAATGCTGAATACTGTGCATATTTACACTGTGGTAAAAATGAAAACTAACCAAGATGTATACCTAGTGCCTTTGATCACAAAATGCTTTATGCTGTATTTTTTATTAATTGATGAATGCGTGTTTGCCCGCTGTATTGCGGCGCCTTTGATGAATAATGGTGCATGTTTCCAATTGATATTTTGTTGGCATGTTACACGTAAATATGTCCGACACTTGGTCACACGTCACATCGAAATGAATGTGTAAATAAAAACGAACTGCCGTATTTCCAACGCTTGGGTTGACACCGAGGGGTGATTATTCAACGTGTTAGTTGCTTTCGGAACGGCTGTGAAGGATATGTCATGCCGGGATACGTGTCATGGACTTCATTTTAATCAACTCTAAAGTAGGTATATTTAACAGTATACCTCTAAAGTAGGTAAAATAAAGTCCATGACAGGCTGGGGCAGACTGAATGCAGAAGACGTGTGAGTGATTCTGGCTGCTTGGAAGATGATTTGGTCCACAAGTGGACTCCAAGAGGCTGAGATGATGGATGAAAGATTTTACTAACAAATCGTTTTGACTTCTATCTAAAAAGCTTCCAGTATAACCAGGTTCAGCTGAGTACCAGTATTTTACATGGTGCGACTGCCTGTCTGACTTCTATCAACTCAGGAACTAAGTAACACGATATCCCTAGGCAAGACTGGTGTCAACTTGTTGGCTTCTACAATGGCGACTGCCCGTGACGACTGTCCAAGGTCTTAATGTTGTTGTTGTGTTGTTGTTGTTATCAATGTTATTGTTTTGTTTAAATTAAGATTCGATTTTATTTTTTTATAAGAACCTACATTGTGTTTAACTATGTGTGCCCAATAAACAAGTTTTCTTTCTTTTAGTCTTTCTTTCTTTACAAATGACAGCCGCGACCTACAGCTTAACGTGCTCTCCAAGGCAGGGGGAAATTTCGCAGGTTTGCGGAATTTACTCGAAAGAGTCACTGCGACCCTGGAACGCAAAGGGCATTAGGAGAAACACGGATAGGTTTTTGTCAGTGAGATCTGACACTCCCTTCCGCTGGCGAAAGGAGCCCTTTGATGATTTCCCGTCCATAAAAAGGGAGTTTTTCGGAATGATATGATGGTCACCAGTCTAAGGACCTACAACGACAAGCATTGGTTAACCTTTAAGATCGATCCGTAAGGCGAATGATTGTTACAGAAAAATCGCAGATAAATAATGATTATTTAGCTGCGACTTTTAAAGACCAAGGGGGTCCATAGTCGTAATATGAATCCGCGAAAACTTTACGAACTACTGAAACCTCAAAATTGTTTGCAGTTGAGTGGCAGTTCACTTCAAGCTCACTCCACTTAAGTTTGCCCGGTGAGATGATGTCAGGAATAGACCCGGCAGGTTAGTTCAGAAACCCAAGAAGCGAGCGTGTCTACTGCACGAGCCGAGTTTTAAACAATGAAAGTTTTCACGCTCTGCTTGTATCTGACTCACGCCGCATCGTGTTATGAATAATTTCAAACAAACGCGAGGAAAAGTTTGTAAGTTAGACCTCTAGTTCATGTTAGTTTATCTTTTGTTTATCTTGGTTTATGGATAAGATATGGATTCGATATGTTTCGCTATTTGATGTTGCATTTTTCAACATAGTTTTAGGTTTTATTTACTAACGCAATTTTTATTAGGTATATGTATACTTTGGTTAAGGTATTTATCTATATGGGTCTATGTAACCTGAAAATAAATGGGTTACCTATTATTATTTGGACAGTCGGGAAATAAGCGAGAAAATAATTTATCATTGAAACGAGTTATTTTTAAGGTTCCGTACCTCAAAAGATATATAACACGACCCTTTTTCTGAGGAACTCTTGGAGGTATCATGTTGAAATTAATATCAAATAATAAGGTCAAGGGAAGGAGCTCTAAAATCAAGCTTATAAGTAAAAGCAATAAAAAGATACGGCTATATATGCATCAGTTTTGCGACATATTTTGGTAAAGTAAATCAAAATCTATAGGATACTTCCCGTGGACCTAAAATCATGAAATTTAGCACGAGGCAAGGTCTTACAGCACAAGAAATGGAAAAGTATGAAAATAGTTTAGAATGAAACAAACTAAACTAAAGGGTACTACTGTAAACAAGACAAAACAAAACTACGTCCGCATGCGTTTAAACTTATGATTTAATAAATAATCCTATGTTTCAATCCGATTTATTCAGCTGGATGCACCCAGGTATCTCTATTTGGAACAGTTTCAATATACGACCATATTCCACTGTTATATCCGTGAGGGTAGAAGGGTAGGGTGTCTACACATTGATTTAATAAAGGCGATGCAACATAAGCACCGGGGTGATTGAATTGTTGGATTTGAGAGCGAAACAGGTGTTCGTGTGGTGAACCGAGCATGTGACAGGATTCGGTACCTGCAGTCCTGCAATGTTTATTCGAGTGTTAGCAGCGAGTAAACAAGAGCACGGCGCCTTGCATGTGTGCCACACGTGCTCACACGTTTACTTGCATGAGTTATATGAGTCCTCATGTAACGCGATGGGTTTGTTCCATGCGTGTTGGGCGGAATTTCGGAGCTTACATTATAAGTGTTTTTTGTAACGTTAGTGGTTGCCTGAGGACGGGCGTCATAACCGAGGTAGGCCAAAGAAACGCTGGCGTGACGATTTAGACTCGTTCCTGACGGATTGGCCAGAGATCGCAAAACACAAAGAGTGTTGGAAAGCAACGGGGGAGATCTCTACCCAGCAGTGGGACAATATAGGTTAGAAGAAAAAAAAGTAGTATTAACTAAATACTTAACTAGTATTCGAAAATAATAGGTTACTTTTTAAAGTGTGAGCTCGAAACAATGAATCAAGATCACCATGGAATGATTTCTCTAAGGAAATACAAAAATACGAAAAAACGAGGTAGCGAACTACAAAATTCCTTTCGGAAAATCGCAATTCATTGAATACAATAAACCCAATAGCTTAATTGCCACGTAACGATGGCAAAAGACCGGACGGCATGTCTTTGTTTCCATGGAAGATGGGTAGGCCTTTAGTGTGGGACGCAACCTAGTTCGATACTCTTGCACCATCCCATCTTCCTAGTTCATCGTGTTGTGTTGGTGCTGAAACTGGTTGAAACCCTCGGGCCTTGTGTTCACAGCCAATTTCGCCAATTTCGAAACGGCTGGATGACACTTCTAGCGACCCAAGAGCTGGCTTTACTTTGGCTAGAGACTGAGCATTGCCATTCAACGTGGCAATGCCGCCAGTCTCTTGGGCACATTACCAGCTGACAGCGTTGAGGACGAATTTTTTTATGCTATATTTTAGTTTTATGTAAGTTTAGTTTAGTTTATTTATTGATACAAATTGTGGATGTCGCATAAAATTAAACCAATATACAATAAAGAAATTAATTGACTTTGATTGAAAGTCGCAAAAATAAATAGTTATGATTCATCCGTTTACGGATTTAATTGCTTCATCGTACTATAAACAACATAAAAGAAAACAATATAAGTACCGACTGTTAACAAGCCTTTACATAATAACAAAGAAATTGTATGACGTAGGAATTTATTTTTTAAGAAGAATTGAAAACTAAAAAAAGAGGAGCTTTTGTTTCAAAACGTTACTTTCTGAAATTTCGACATAGAAAAATATACTATAGTATGCGCCAGATAAATGTGGAATAAAGTATATTGACCTTTCCCTAATAACTGTTCATAGGTACCTGAACAATTAAATATGAATCGTTTTTCATTATTAGACAATGTTAAGGATCACGAGAGATGATGATTCGGGACAGCTTTGTGTCATTAATTCCGTTTTTCAAATTAAAAATGTCAATAATTGTAGGTGGGTCAATGACCGTTATTCCACGATTATCTGGCGCCTACTATAAGGTAGAATTTTCCGCATTATATAAGCTAAATAGGGGTGGAAACGTCGAGAGTTCTCCAATACTGCTTTAAGGGGTGAAATGAAGCTTTATGAAAACATTTCTGATCATGTAACAGTGGAACGTACCATTTTTGTGATTTATTTTCCTAGAGAGTCGTTATATAAGGGTATACGTTGCTTCGCTCAGTTTTTTTCCATAATGTAATAGAATGCTCTGGATTTGAAGTCTATTCTGCATGTTTACTCATTTAATTTTATTTTATCTCTGACTACACAGTTTTTCCCATGGCTAAATGCACCTATGGGATACTCTACGAAGACATCGCGGAGTATCCGAGATAAATTATGGTACAGAGACAGTGTAGCTTTATCAGTGACAGAATTATCTAAATTGAATCATTACCAAAATTCCGTCATTAATCTCTTACGAATATTGTATTGTATTCTATATCAGGCTCTTGGAGGAGCTCGTGGCTAAAGTATAACAGCTGCACGGGTCGATCTTCAAGGATAAGCAACGCTTGCCAAGGTTGGTCTGTGGATAATAGGTGACCATCTTGACATATCGAGTTTCCTCCGTGCCTCGGAAAGCACGTTAAGCCGTTGGTCCCGGCTGTCATTTGTAGATCTTTGGCAGTCGTTACGGATTGTCAGAAGCCAGAAAATCTGACACCAGTCTTTCCTAGAACTAGCGTGTTACCCAGTTAATGGGTTGTGGAGGTCTCAGGTATTCAGCTGAATCCGGTTTGACTGGAAGCCGACCCCAATATAGTTGGGAAAAGGCTAGGCAGATGATGATCAGGCTTCTTTCTGTCTGAATCAGCATCATGTGAGCAACTTCACATCAAGTCATCAACATACCAACAGTCTTGCCTCTTTATAATATTCGTTTAGATAAGTTACACGTTGTGTGGTCCCGGCTTAATTAATTGTGTAGATAAGTAAATAATCCTGCGATTAATGAGTAAGCGAATTCTTTAATCAGCGTAGGCCACGCATTCCGATTATTAAGGGACGATCTTAGTACATAGCAATAAAATTAATATGTAGATACGTACTATCTACCTGGACGTAAATGGATTAAAGTAAAACCGATGAGAGCAAGTAGAAGTGAATAATAATCAATATATATAAAACTTTTCCGTTACTGAGTGACTGACAGACCAAGCACAGCCGAAACCACTAGTCGTAGAACGCTGAAATTTAGTATGTAGCTTTCTTGGGGACTATAGGGGAGCATTAAGAGAGGATTTTCCGAAATTCCTACGGAAACGGGAAAAACGGGATAAGCGCGTACCAAGTCGTAGCACTTCGCCCGCGACTTCATCCGCGTGGAATTAGTAGGTACTCCACAAACTTCAACGCCCGCTCTACCCCCTTTTGTTTTGGAAAATTAAACAAAACGATTTTCATTAATTACCCAGCCATTTCTGCTGCTGATTCTGTGGTCTCTGGATCAGTGCAACTATCCACCTCGTTTAACTCGTCAGGCGTTGATTTTGCAAAAAAAAAATCTGTTTCAGTTGTCTCACTTTTAGTTTGTTCATACCAATTCCCACGTAAATTAAAGTAAGCAATAATGTCCTCCCCTAAAAACTTCATCACCCCTTTACGCCCCTTAAGGGGTTTATTTTCGAAAAATCCAAATATTTGTTATTCTTATTTTTTATCCAAACCATTAATGCCGTGTTTAAACTTCATCGTATTTTTCTTACTTAGAGCATTTTTATACTTGTCGTACCTTTGAAACTGTGAACGGTACGATTTGAATAATATAAAGTGTAATGTAAATTACACATTAATTACATATCATGTACATAATCAACCTTAATTATCAACATTTAAATGGATAAGGATTAATATCTTGATATCAAAATCATCACTTTTTCTTTCTACTGGTCCGCTTCGATTGAATAATTTTAACAAAAAGCGGTCATTGTGACTTAACCATAATAGTTAAACATATAGCCCTGATGACTTTTTTCTAGGTTATAATGAGTGAGTACTTTAATTATATAGTACATTATTTTTATGTATCATCAATAGTTTTCGTAGCGCATGCGATGAAAGACATTTGATGACATTTTTTTTACAGGTTGTCTTCTGGAGTTAAATATAGCCTATGTTAGTCAGTGAAGATGTAGCTTTCTAACGGTGAAAGAATATTTAAAATCGGTTCAGTAGTTTTTGAGCCAAATCGTAACAAACATTTAATTAATTACCCAGCCATTTCTGCTGCTGATTCTGTGGTCTCTGGATCAGCGCCCATTGGAAGAAAGGTATGTATACAACAACGCTCAGTGATGTCTCACCTTATCAACACTGTATTACAATAATCCCCTTATCGATCCCTCGCACTCGAACACCTAGCACGCGTGATAGCTGATAGCATGATAAACACCGTTATCTATTTCATCCGATTATGCTAACGACATAGTTCTAATCAAGACGTCTTTACTTTTTATCTAAGCGCATTTACGTAAAAGAAACACTTGGATTTAGTTCTTGCATAATTAATTTGGGAAATTGTTTGTTTAAGCTGATAGCACAACATGATATGATATTTGTTTGCTAATAGCACAAATAAAATATCAGCTTTGTGTGGCAATAGCTTAGACGTTGCAGGGTTTTTGTAAGTCGAAGTCCTTTTTTGGTTTCAAAAATAGTGTAGCTGGTGATAATCGGTCTTAAAATTTATGAGCGAATTTAACCGATTATACTGAACGCGATCGACTCATTTCAGATATAACTTTGCGTTTAAAAGATACCTGTGTCCTCAGAATACAATAATACATATTGAACAGTAAACTAGACAACAATACGTGTCCAATATTTTTCGATAGCTAATTTATTGACTAAATAGAATCATATTTTTTTAAGTGAAAACTCTTTAACGGCGTTTGTGCACTTGTTGGGGTGGGAAAAAAATGTTAAACTCGCGTCAGGACATTTGACCTCATCGAAAATTCGTAAGACGGAGGGAATTTTTAATGTAATATAAATTGTCATGTTTATGTACGATAGCGCAATAAATGAATATTATATTTTACCACATAAATGATAGTACTTTTATACTGATAAAGTAATTCGTGCGAAATTATTCCCTAACCATTCCAAAATATCAAAAATACACAACGTTAATGTTTTCACTTCTGCCGGCACGAGGTTGGGAAGTGATGGGATAGTGCTATTCTTTTACAAACACCATACAGATGATGGAAGGGGTACAGCAAATAAATATAAAAAATACGTTTTTGTTTCGTAAAGAATATACAAATAATATATATTTAATACTCATAAAATACATTATATATGCTAAAATAATAAACCAATAAATATGATTTTTTATAATAATCTTTCTGATTAAGAGAACTCATACTAATTAATACGAAGACCAAACTAACAATGACAGGCATATAACATATTGTGAATGAGAGGACTATGTAGATCGCCATATTATGTAGGGTTTTATTTTAGTTAATCTGGCAGTTTGAGTTATTTATGCGGCCTACCCAAATGTCCTTACTTTGGTATTTTTCGTCAAATCGTTGAGCTCCTTAAAGTTCTAAGTTCACGTTAACTGACAAATGCTTGCACTGTCTGGACAGTACCACTCAAATCTGTGTGGCACTTTCCTTAAAAGGCCACCTCAGACATTAACCTAAGTACATGGTTCTCATATGATTTCACCAGTACGGATTGTATGGACTTTAAAAGAGACTTTGATCTCTATGTTTGTTTAGTTGTTTCTTCTCATGGTAGTCAGCCGGCCTCATCTAGCTTAAAATTACCAAAAAAGATTGACGTGTTAAAGTGTTATGTTTAACCAACTTGGAAAATAAATATCATTGAGGCTATTAAGTGGGCTTTTATATAATCTTTGCCCAATGCTCTGAATTTCTTCTGTATCGTGGGTGCGTTTACAAACACATAAACTTACATACACAAACAACTATCCGTAGGCCATACAAATATTTGTTCCGTGCGGTAATCGAACCTACAACACGCAGCGCAGCAGTCAATCGCTCAACCACTACGCCAACCGTGCCGATACGTCAAACCATCCTCACAAAATTTCATATTTATAATACTTATTATTTTCTATTATAGTACAAGTAGAAAGTAGGAAGGATAGGAAAAATCAACCTCGCTGTTTTGCGCTCTTGAATACGTAACTGAAATCATGCGATTTACTGTGAATTTTATTTAAATTCATAAAATGTTTTACTGCTCGGGTTTTGAAAAAAAAAACTTAAAATAGACAGTCAAAAGGAACATGGCCTCGGGCTTATAATGCACGTTATTAAAGTATTCTCTCGAAATAAAACAAATCTCGTCTGAACGACGTACAACCTTTCAGGAAGTCGTAAAACTAAAACACGAATAAATTAATTTAGGTACAGCTTCATTTTACTCCACCTTTGAGTTTGATTCATATTTGAATTTTACGTTACCAAAACTGAAATAAAAGTGAAACTCCTAAATTCACGAAAATGTTACATGCAGCAAATTGTTCATTTTTTCATTTACCATTTTTCATCACAAACAGCAAAATACATGCGGTAAACACAGAAGTTGATAAATGGACTGGAGAGCATTTCGCTCAAAACGAAATGTACAACAAATGTACAGATTTCGACATAAATGGTTGTTTTATTTTAGCTTGTTTCAATTTGAACTAAAAAATATCAAGCTACAAACAAAGGGTAGGAAATGATTTGTACTATATTATTAGAATACAATCTACTGCATATAGGCACGTGATTAGTTCATTTTTGATGATTTTCATTGTTCATGACGAATTTAAGAATTTTTCGGACACCGCATTTTTATATAAAAAAGCATTTAAATACAAGATTACGTATATCCATTTAGCAAGCATCTTGTTTTTTTGAAAATCGTCCAACTTGAATCCATTGATTTGGAAAAAAAACCTCTTTAACTACGCACACTACGCAATAACGATCTGAGAGTACATTGATGGTATACTTAAGCTGCATCTTGGGTGCATAAACGCATCTTGTAGCTTTGTTAGATTCATACCCAGGGTGATCCAGAACTTCGTGGTCATATTTAAGGGTGATGTTGGGTAGCTGATACATATTAAGGAAAAAACTAATACATAAAAAAGTGACATTTAAAAAAAAAACGAGTTCAAAAACGACTAAAAAGTTGACAGTTAAAAAAAAGGAGTACAAAAACGACTAAAAAGTTGACAGTTAAAAAAAAGGAGTACAAAAACGACTAAAAAGTTGACAGTTAAAAAAAAAAACTAGTACAAAAACGACTAAAAAGTTGACATATAAAAAAAAGAAATACAACAACGACTAAAAAGTTGACATATAAAAAAAAGAAATACAACAACGACTAAAAAGTTGACAGTTAAAAAAAAGGAGTACAAAAACGACTAAAAAGTTGACAGTTAAAAAAAAAAACTAGTACAAAAACGACTAAAAAGTTCCGAAGAAACGGCTTTTCAAGCAGTCTGCAGTTGGTGGCATCAAATCTATGATTTAACTAAAATAAATGCCATAACTGTAACGAGCAGCTTAAAAAGTCATTTTTTCGGAACTTTTTAGTCGTTCTTCCTGGTCGAATCCGAAAAAAAACTACATCCACAGTTTCTTTTAGTAACTGAAAAGGACCGAGAAATCCCGGGATTTTCCGGTTCATACCCTACTCGTCGCGATGAGTCACATATCTATTGTTAGATTCCACCCCTACACGTGTAAGCAGCTTACACGTGTAGGGGTAGCATCTCTCGCTCAGTATTGTAGGAGGCTTATTACGTTTGATTTACATTGTTTTTATGATTGAGTTTGTCAGATTAAGATGTCATAATAGAGTGTTAGCACATTCCATACAAACCTAAAACTAATTTACTCGCCACTTTTAAGCTAACGCTAATAATAATTTAGTTTTAGGTTTTACATGTTACCTATGTTATATTATTTTCTTTGTAATAATAAGTTGTATAAATGCGAGTTCTTCTAACTCAACAGACAGATGTGTTGCTGGGGAATTTGATGCGCCACTTCTTCTTCCCAGCTAAAACACTAGGAAGTGGTGACGGGCGGGGCGTTTTTGAGGGACTGTCTTATTGTAAACGTTGACATTCAAAAAGTGCTGGCACATAGCCTTATTTGTGTAAATGACTTTTTTACTTTTGATGATTCTTGGACAACAGGAAGTACCCTTTGGTTTTGCGAGTGTCGAAATGCCTCATGAATACATTGCAAAACCTTGTTGCGCAATGCGCGGCACCAACTCTCACTTGACCGATTAATTATGATATTTTAAACTTTAGTGTTAGCACTATTATACTCGTACAAAGTTTCATACTTTTACGTATTACCTATTACACGATAGAGTGAAGGCAAAATAACGATAAAGACGAAAAAGATGAAAAATCACGTTATTTATTTGGGAAACATAACTTTTTTTTATTTGCTGTTCCTTTTCCCAACTATATTGGGGTTGGTTTCCAGTCAAACCAGATTCGGCTGAGTACCAGTATTTTACGTGGATCGGCTACCTACTAGACCTCCGCAACCCATTAACTGGGTAACACGGTACTTCTTAGCAAGACTAGAGTCAGATTTACTGGCTCCTGACAATCCGTACCGACTGCCAAAGATCTGCAAATGACAGCCTGGACCAAAGGCTTAACGTGCTGTTCGAGGCACGGAGGAGTCTCGGTATCTTGAGATGGTCACCCATCTGGAGACCGACCTCAGCAAGCGTTGCTTACCCTTGAAAATCGATTCGTGTGGCTATTATTATTGACCCGCGAGCTCTCTGTTGTTGTAGCGGCTATAATAAAATATATTCTTTGAAAATTACAAGGATCTATCTATTATTGCTCCAAAGGTACAAACTACACATCCCTGAGGCAGACAGACATACAGACGGACAGTGGAGGCTCGGTTATGGAATTCCTGCGTTCAACCTACGGGTTCGGAATCCTAATAAAAACTGGGTTTCTCATACGATTTGTGATTTAGATCTATTTCCTACACCCACATGTATTTTACCTAAAATCTTAGAAAGTATTAGTGACGAACAGGAGGATCGTTTTTCCGAGAATAGCCTTTTGAAAATCTACATCAAGGATTTCGGGATGGAAATAGGCTAGGATGGTTACTGTTGGTCTGCTACCAAAGAAACTAATTCGCAAAAATATGAAAAGAAGACGAAATAAGAAATTTTATATGTTATGATATCTTATAGTAGGTATCCACTTATTTCGATACTTATATTTCCGACCCCACTAGTTTAAATTGCCGAAAAAATTCGACGTGTAAAAGTGTTATTTGTATCCAATTTGAAACATAAATATAATTAACCCGATTTTTAAATATTTTTTTAAAACATCTTACCTTATTAAAAAAGTATAAACAACTTTTAGCTGGGATTTGAAAATCGTCTTGAATGGTGTAATTAATCCTCATTGATACTGACCTAATTTGTTTAACGATAAACAAATCAAATTCTTAATTGACCAGGCCAGTCAAATTAGCTTTAAACTGTGCAAAAATGACTAATTCGGATTTTTTCTTGAATCGTGTATTTGATCTTAGGCTTTATAATAATAAACAAAAATTAAACTGTTTCCATAACCGGGTTATGGTGAAAAAACGGAAACGCGTTTATTTAAATAAAAGCAAGGAAAACAAAGTTATCTCAAATTTAAATATTACTACACCACACATCAAAAGTTTCTAAGGATAAGTACGTTTTAGAGTATCGCATTGAGAATTATTATTTTATTCTTTTTTGGATTTTTTTGAGTGAATTGCACAATTTGAATAAATAATTTTCTTTAAAGTTTGATTAAAAATAGAAAATCATCTGCCAATCAGGATTCCTATAAAATTGTGTAATGGCGTATTTACAAAACCATTACAATTTGTGTAACGGAACTGAAAAAAATTACATTGATTTGACACGACAAAAGATGATGAGAGCCGTCGGAATGTCACAAGCTTCTTCTACGCAACGTACTGTGGCTGTTGCTCTTGGCACTACACAGAGCGTACTTGTAAGTCGCCTCTGGACCCGCTATCGTATCACGGGCAACGTGGCCAAGCGACATGGAGGAGGATCTCGCATCACCACTCGGAGACAGGTCCGGTACATCCAAAATACTGCTCGTTGGAATCGTACCATGACCGCCATGATGTTGGCTATGAGGCTACACATCTCTTCAGGCATGCTGATAAGCGACCAAACCATTCAAATTCGTTTACGTGAAGTGGGTCTTTTGGCAGAAAGATCATTCATATGGAGGGGCAACCATAATGGTTTTGGCCGATATTTGGATCGGTGGAAGAACCGATCTCATTTGGATCAGGGGTAACCTCAATGCTCAGATTTATTTAGAAGCCAGCCTGAAACATTAGATTTGATAAATATTAATTGGATATTTTTTCATAGTTATACTTGATCCCTGACAGAAATTTAGAAAAAATAAACACATTTAACATGTGTTTATTTTTTTTTAATTAAGTCAGACCAGATCAGTCCTATTAAAATAAAATCCAATTTAATTCAGTAACATTTTTACTTCCCTATTGCAAAAAAAAACTGATAAATAACTTGCGCTTTTAAATAAATATTAAATAGATATTGTTTTATTTTCTTGGTTGGTGTATTCATCATCTTCCTGCCCTTATCCCATGTTACTTGGGGTCGGCGAAACACGTTTTTTTTCTTCCATTCTGTCCTGTCAGCCATCAACTCCTTTTTCTTTCATATCACTCCTAACATCATCCAACTTTTCGGCCTCTCTCTCCTTGTCTATCCACATTTATATTCATATCTTTTAGTTACATGCATTTCATCAAACCTCTTCACATAAACATACCAAGATGAGCGATTCCCTTTCAACTTTTCCATCACTGGCGCTACTTCTAAACTAACTCTAATGTACTCATTCCTCACTTTATCCATTCTCGATACTCCACACATCCATCTCAACATTCTCATCTCCGCCACATGCAGTCTTTTTCACAGCCCTACATTCAGATCCATACAGTACGACGGATCTTATAACGGACTTATAGATTTTTCCCTTTAACTTGAGTCCAGTAACCGGTCGCCATGTAATAAGGTCATTCTATGAAAATAATGCAGTTAGTTTTGATATAAATGTACAAATAAAAAAAAATGCGAATTAAAAATGTTGTTTATTAAATGTGTGTTTGTTGTTACTTCCTTCCTTGTATATATTAGAAGCGGCGGTATTTGGTAAAAATAATCCCCAACTGTTTCCGAAGTCTTCAGATGGTTCCCAAAGAAGCCAACGTGATAATCGGAGACTTCGTGTACATAGTGCTAAAACAGCTCTAATGCGTAAGAGTGTATTCTGCACTGCCCCAAAATTATACAACAAGGTACCAAAGGTATACAAAGATTTGAACATTAATAGTTTTATTAAAAGCATGAAGAAACTTTTAATAAATAAATGCTACTATAATGTTGACGAATATTTAAATGACGTAATTTATACATTATTATTATTCTCTTTATATATTTTCCTTACATACTAATTTACATTTTTAAATATTTCTTAAATAAACACTTTAAAAATATTATTTTTATTAATTTAATGTGACTTAGATTTTTGTATTGTGAATTTTTATTATTATTGTATTTTTGTATTTGTACGACTTTCTAGGCAAAACATGTTGAAACTTTTTTTCTTTTCTGTAATCGTTCGAACTGATTTTAAACCTACACGTTTTTGACAAATTAAATTTATCTTATCTTAATTTACGGAACATTTTGTAAAACTCACCCTCTTGTACAAAAGCTATAAACAAACATGCCAGTTTATTTAATCAGAGTTAAGAGAGCAAAGTTAGCTTAATTTTTAGCGTAATTTTCCTGGACTAAAACTAAATATATCGAACCATAACATCTTTAAAATCGTGCAATGATTAAAACTACAAGATGATTAATATCATCATTTCATCAATGGTACCTAATTAAGAAGGCTACGCAAAAACCTTTGCGCAGCCGTGGGTTTAAAACCTAATCCAACTATTGATTTAAAAAAAACCTAATCCAACTAAATTCTTAAACTTTCCCGCTAAAGTCATGAAATTTTTTCACTAACTGTACTTATATGTTCTAGTTTGTGAGCGATTCGCGTATATTTCTATCTCAATAGCCAGGTAACTTTTGTTAAAAACATAAAGCGCCATTTACATGGAGAGGTTTTATCGCGCGCTTTGGGGCGAGAAGTCGTATGATTGCTGTAGGTGATAATTTTCAGACGATTATCGCATTCGCACGTTTACATTCAACCAAAAAAAAACTCGCCTACAAGTATGTCATATGATATTCGTTTTTTTTTGTGAGTGACTTCTCGCAGTTCAACCTATAAGGTTGTCGACTGCTTAACCGGGCTTGCCTGTGGTAGCCTTAATAGAATATTAAAGCCTCCAGCCAGGGCTTATAAATAACTGTAACCCTGTCCTCGGTTTAGGGCGTCGCTGGGGGGAGTACAGCTAGGGACGGGCTGAATCGAACTAGAATTATTATTAAGGGACGAATTTAAGACTACAGGCTCAGCGGTGCGGGCTGGCTCGAGAAAGGGTCGGGCGGATATGTTATTTGTAAGTTAATTTATCGCCAAGAGTTTTGTTTACACTACGACACAAATTGTAATGAAATATTTGCCTACGATTTCTCTACTCGTCTAAACACGATCTCGTATGACATATTTCAAGTTCATGCGAGTATCGTACAAATCGGTTTGCCATTTGAGGTCTATACAAAGGATTTATACAAAGACCAAGCCCTACTATAAGTAATGAATTAGGATGTTTCTAGATTTATTTATTTATTTAAACTTTATGTACAATAGTGGTACATGGGCGGACTTAATGCATCACTTATACTCAAAAGTAAAAGTTTATCTTTTGGAACCTTCCGCTAGTGTTTTTTTTAAGGTTCTTCCATGAAAATGATGCTACTTCTAGTAGGTACAGTATATTCCTTTGATCGTTATGTTTTATAATTCAGTTTCTATATAAAATAAATGAAGGGACAGCAAACGTCCTGGAAAGGTATTCCAGATATTAAAAAAGAAGTAAGTATGGGGGATTGGCTATTTTAATTGTACATGTACATTGTATAAAAAGCAAGAAAAAAACGATCATTTGTATTTCCAAGTTTATCATCATGTGACACCCTCGCGCACTGCACTCATGATAGCGACTGGCTGAACTCGAAATACGATTCTTGCTTTCAAATTATGTTAACACGTAGACATCTAGTATTCAAAGACGAGGCGATTGTCGCCCTTCCACGTACGATATCATAGTATGTTGTTTATTTCTTCCGATAGTCCTATCTTCGAGACAAGAAACTCTCTCCATGTAAATGACGCTTAAGGCTACGTACAAATAACGGGCAGTATTGACATAATTGTTAAAGAGAATTGATTGCGGAAAATGAATCGTATATTAACGGCAGACGAGAAGGATGTCCCTTGCAATCGCTCCCTTCCTCTCAAACGCGTGCGCGGCCCCGTGCAATTCCCCAATCTATTGCGCAGGGCGCGTATTATTTCGGCGGGAAGCCAGTCGTGCTTACAATAAGGTATCGGTAGCCACGTTTTTCACTTAGCTCCAAACTACGCGTCAACATTTGACGTCGGACGACTTTACGAGTACTACGCGGTAAATCGTAGCGTCACGGTAACTCGCTCTAAACATTTATTTTTCTAGTGCCGCAAGAAGTGTGTAACTTGAGCCTGCAGGCTGTATCAAAAGAACAGTGACAATCCTCCATTTGAATTCAGTGCAGTTCTCTATAGTGATTCGATTAGTTGCTGAGTCCTGCTCGACAACGAAGCAATTGTGTATCGTAATGACTTGTAAACTAACCAGTGAATACGAGTGTAGTTGCAAGAAACAGTTATGTATAGTGGTGAACAATTTAACGTCTATGTTATAGTTTGATTGTGCGAATTTGAAAGACTAAAGGTTGACAAAAATATATTTTTACAAAGCACAAAACGCAACTCACACGCACACGGCGACTACGTAGTTATACCGCTGCGACTGCGACAATGCCGCCGCGCCTACGGAGCCAGTCAGTGAATGCTACACTGTGCCGGAGCCAGGCAGCTACTGCTAAGCCGAGCCGACCGGCACACAACTCCTTGGTAACGCCTACGACACGTCAGCGTAGCAACGCGGCTACAGTCAGGCGACAACTAGGCCGTTATACTGCTGCTACAACGCGTCGCCTAAGAAGCTCCACGGTGCACAGCACAGATGCACCGTGCCTAGGCTGCACCTACCCCGTTTGTAACAAGCCGCGCCATCGGAAATGCAAGGCAAAAACTACATCGCGCCTCTGCAGCAACACGGGTGCTACTACGCCGCAACAACCAAGCCTCGAGGCTGCTTTGCCGCAACAACTAAGCCTCGAGGCTGCTTCGACGCAACAACGCAGCTTCGATACTGATACGCCGCTGATCGAAATTTCTACGATACTGCAACACAGTGACACGGCTGCTACAAC
>NDFZ01004253.1:34780-60513 GCA_002192655.3 Mamestra configurata
CTACATAGAGGTAGCTATGCGAATTTAATTGCACCGCGCTTTTTGCTGCGCTGCACCTGCGCAGCTATGCGGAAAGTGCTACGTTTCGTTTTCTCAGCTACGCGACTTCTGCCGCCTTGCGCCTACGCTATAGTGCTTCCAGTGCTGCGCGCGTATGAAGCAACGGGGCTATTGCTACGCCGCGCTCACGTAGCAGCACTTCTACAACGTTGCATTCAAGCAGCTACGCGGGTACTGCGACGCCGTGCCTAGGCTGCTTCCCGACTACCAATACCCAACTCTGCAAGGAGTAGTGCTGCCCAACGCACCGGTAACTAAGCACTTTAGGCTGCAGCTCACATTGAGCCAATTAACGGGATGATGATGTAGCTAATTAGATTTGTTAGTGTTGTTTAGTATACATTTAAAAAATAAATGATTCAATACTACGATATTATTCAATAACCGTAACCATTATAAGTTTAACTTTAAATCCCTAGTTAACTTAGAACAACTTAAACTGTATGCATGGTAACCTATGATTACCTATATTTTATTTTAAGTTTGCAAGGTAACCTAGAAGTTATGCGGTTTCATGGTATACGTTATGGACAATTGGGGCATTTTTCATAATGCCCGAGCATTAAGAAAAATGACGAGCTACTTAGAGCGAAGTAAATAAATTATTATAATTTGAACTTCCTTATTTATCACAGTGTCTAGACATTGTGAATATTGTAATTTGATAATACACAGGTACAGTCGACAAAGCTATTTGGTATGCAAGCAGCTGACTTCCAACTACCTTTAAATAATGTTGTGAGTGTGCTGAGTAGACAATTATTGTACACCACTCTCGTAAATGACATGGGTACTTACGAGTGTGGTGTACAATAATTGTCTAAGCTTTAAAAGTTCCAATGCACACATTACAAATAAATATTGGCAGTGCAATGGAAAAATAATATTTTGGCCTGTATATCAAAGAGCTTTGTTGGCTGTACCTGTGTATTATAATTATTTACTTCGCCCTAAGTAGCTCGTCATTTTTCTTAATGCTCGGGCATTATGAAAAATGCCCCAATTGTCCATAACGTATACCATGAAACCGCATAACTTCTAGGTTACCTTGCAAACTCAAAATAAAATATAGGTAATCATAGGTTACCATGCATACAGTTTAACTTGTTCTAAGTTAATTAATCACTTGATCCATAACAAATATACTGCTTATATAAAATATGAAGGCCAATTTTTTCAGACTTTTGCCCGAATAAAAATTAGGTTTGTGTATATCAAAATACATGAAAATAATTCCTTAGCTTTGCATCTAGTGTTCTATGTGTTGTATACTATTATGAGATAATAAATATTTTTTTATCAATATTTATCCTTAAGATTACACAGAACAGATTTAAGATGATTGAAACATGTCTTGGTTATTGAGGCAGTTTACTCAAAACAAATGAACGAAACTCGACGTGAAAATTGGCCGACTCGACGTGAAAAAAACCAGTTGGCAAAAAAACACAGTTCTTCCCGACAAGATAGTACTCTGATAGTACTTGGTACACGTTTTGCGTTGCACGCCTTGCTTTATGCGATTTTTTATATCGAAAACTGATACTATTATACAATTTTCGAAAGCTTATTAAACAAGAATGTGCTCAGTAATGTTTACGTCAAGTGCCATTCATTTATTTCGAGTAAACTTTTCGAGATATTTTTATACATTTTCATAGCCTGAACTTTACGACGCTTCATTGCCAAAGATATAACAACTTGCAAAGGTAACTTTGTCTTTTTATATTTACTTAATATTTGTATTTAGAGTAAGCAAAAATATTTATATGCTACAATGTATATTATATGATTAATTATCTGACATCTCTTATGAGCGAAATTTCATGACTTAGTTTTTTAGTATGAATGTGTATGGTGATAATAAGGCTGTGTCAAACATGTCAACATCTTATATTTTTATATATTTATAAAAAAAATCTCGCCATTAATACGATTAGTCGAAACACTGAATACATTATTAGCTGATTCTCCATTATGAAGATATAGAGTAAAAATATAATCATAGAATTAAGTATATCAGTATATCAGATATGGAGTGGTTTTTTTTTTAAAATGTCCGCTATGTATAGAATGTTGCCATAGAAGTATGTAAAACAAAGACAAGAGATTGATGCTCTCATTTCTCTTATAAAATATTAAATGCTACATACGTCTTGCAAAGTTATGAATAGAATTTGTAAGAAGCGAGATTACAAAGGCAAGATAAAGCTTAACTTCTAAGTGGGAAGAAAACGGCTATTACTAAAAGAGCCTTTGTTGCCACCGGTAGAAGACCCTACTTTTTAGAGGTAACATTTATTAGTAAAGCCGCTCATGTCATTGACAATGGCGCCGCATTACTACCCGTGCAAGAAACTTAGTAGCTACCAACTCAAATATAAGGTCGAAAATCGACCGGCACGCTTCAGTTTAAAAATATAATATTTGCTGCGCGAAACAAACTCATTCTTGTAAGACTTTATACTTCGTTGTCTGAAGAACATACGAGTGCATAAAGTTCTGACATGGTGTGGTAACATCGTTTAAAACGTATACCTATAGTTATATTTTTTAGCTGTTTGAAGTTGCAACCCTCGGATCGAGGGGTCCGAGTGCTCACGTTCAGATTAATTAAAGTACGTGTGTGTGTGTCTGTGTTCTGGTGCTTGAATGAATGAAAGTAGTTATGTATGTGTGGGGGAACGTGGCAATGTCACCAGTCTTTTGGAGGCGATATTTTAACCAGTGAATTTCTCGATGTAAATTAGTCAGAATAAGAATTTATTTATTGGAAATAATTAAACATGGCCTTAGCAGCGTTTAACATGGTTTAACGTCTGATTATTAAATTGTAATCTAATATGTTTCACCACCTAATGGCGTAAAAGTTTCAAATATAATATTGTGCGATTGTTTAACGTAAAACTTATATGTGTAATGAAATGATAATAATTCATCAAATTAGATATTGTGTATTTTAAAAATGTCTACTTGTCTAAATGTTGTAGAACAATTACAAAGTAAGTAATTATTATTAATAACATTTACGCTAACACTAATACCTGAGGGTTTCACATTTATTCAAAATCTTAGCAAGAGTAGATACTTAAATATCTACAAATTAAAGTAGCCACTTTTCTATTAATACATTTTAATATTAATTCACTTTTGTTTTTGGCCAATGAGCTAAAAAATATTTGAAATTATGGTCCCTATCTTTTTTGGAATGTTGTAGTAATTTTTATTCTTCTGATGAAGCCATTTTATGGGATAATGTGCTTTTATATGTTAGTATATTTCAAATGTATGTCTCATGCAAAATAAGACACCAGCTTGCGTTATGTGACAAGACCTGTCAAAGTTAAATTTAAAATTCAACGCATGTTTTTTGGCCGAGAAAGCTTAATTTTGATTAAGGCGATTCCTTTAGCAATATTTATTTATGAACAAGTCATTGGATTTTTTAGTAATTACTAGAGGTGTATTATCAAATGTTTATTTAATAGATATTGTACTGTTTTTATTTTAAATGCATATCTATAATTAAATTTATGATTTCAGGTCATGTATTTCCATTTTATTCATTATATCAATTTTCGTCAAAGAATTTCGTTGTTGTTTTGTTTTGAAAACCCATTTTCCTGTAAGAAACGTACTACCAATAAAGCTTGAGTAGGTTACCCAAGTAAAAAAAATAAAGCTTGGAAAAATATTGAACAATAAGTAGGTACCATAGTCTCATTCCTAGAATCAACTTATTATGAACGATACATAATATTTATCGAAAGGAATTGCGCAGGAAACTATAATGAGCAGTTCACCGATTTTTCTCTAATAATAATAAAATTTATTGAAATGAACAGACTGAAGAAAATCCGAATACCACTAATACTTATTTTAAAATTGAAAGTTTGTTCCTCTTCTTTTAGTGAATCCCGACTTTAAATATTTTCGACTTTCACACAGGCTGAGCCGCTAAGAAAAGCTAGTTTTCAATAGGTACTACACAGGAATACACAAATTCTTTGAACAAAAAAGTTGAGAAGAAAACCTGTAGATCCTGCAAATATAAATGTGTGAATCACGCCTAAATCATAATATGATCCAAGACAGGCATCATCGATGTTGGCAGTAAATTACACTTAGGTACAGGATGCTTCAAGACCCATCGGCCAGGATCGTCACGTAGTGGGTGCCTGAGGTTGCGGAATTTGTTCGAAAGAGTCACCGCGGCCCTGGAACGCAAAGGGCTTTGGAAGAAACACGGATGGGTTTTAGTCAGTAAGAGTCTGACACGCCCTTCCGCTCCACCCAGAGCGGAAGAAGTCATTTGATGATTTCCCATCCTTAAAAAAAAAAAAAAAGAGTGGGTGCCTGAGGACGGACGTCAGAAACGAGGTAAGGCTTATAAATGCTGACATGACGATTTTGACTCATTCCTGACGGATTGACCGGAGAAGGCAAAATACAAAGAATTGCCAGTAGGTACTAGCAATGCTTTCGTCTTTCAAAAGATCCAATACTAGTTCTCCACACATTAATTACCACCTACACACAAAAACTTGAAATAAAATAGTTGAGGAATAATGTCGTGCTCGCTAAATGCAAAAACTATACATAGGTAGATCCTGAGACTAAGGTCTTTGCCTAGCAGTGGGGAAGTACCTAGGTATTGGTTAATTTATTTAAAAGTTGGAGAGTAGGTATTGGTTATTTTATTTTTAAAAACGCTTCAACGATGTAACATGTAAATTGGAACTCAGATAGACCTGCTCTGCATTAGGATATATTTTTTTCTTTGCGAATTCTCAAGCAAAGTCTCTATAAATATGATCCGTAAGTACCAGTCACTTTCAACTCAGCACAAAGTGCAAAAAATAACGAGAATACAGCCAAGACTGCGGCTTGCAAGCCTCTCCGCTCCAATGAAATTGTATTACAACCTTGTTTTCCTTTAAAAACGACTTTGTTATATCGGAAAAATGTTTTCTACTTTTATTTATTTACTAGTGGCCCCGGCGAAGTGTTGCCGTGTTTTGTTTTGGTCATGTATCATGAATGTCAGTATTCGAATTCATGTTTGAGAAAATGATTCTTGTAATTTTTTTTCTTAATTTTTTCAACAGTTTAATAGTAATTCTGCTATTCGAGGCAAAGACAAATCCAAAAACCATTGTGTAAAATGGGAAATAATTTATGTTTTATTATTTCGACTTGCTCTTATTTGATTTAATATAAAATAGCAGCTGCACTTCTTCTCAGCTTTGTACATCGCAATAAAATGAAAAAAAGCTGTGAAACACATAGTAAAAAGCAATGCTCGCAAAATTTGCTGACATGTTGTCAAAATCAAATCGCTGTGCAGTTTTTGAAATGCATCATTGCAAGCAACAAAATATGTTACAATACAGGTAATTTAAGAGTGCAATGGCGGACTTATCGTTGATACTGTAATCTTTTACAAAAACTTTTGTATGGACAGCAAGAAAATAATAAGGATTTTCCTTAATGCTGTCTGCTAAGTATTTAATAGTATGGTACATACATCGGTTCACATAGGTAGGTATAGATTCCGCTTCTTCAGCTCAATTAGCTTGGAATAACAGGGTTGGAATAAATGAAGGCGCCACTATATAATAATATATTATATACACCAGATAATTTAGAATGGCAAAAATAAAATAACAAATCAACAATGAAGGTCGTTTTTGATAGACTCAAAATTATCTACTGAATTTTGAGTCTATCAAAAACGACCTTGTCACTGAGCACTTGTGGGTAAAATAGTGGGGATCATTTTTTCAGCGACGGCCGCCGCTGGACATAGCCTTCGAGCATCGTCACATCGAACAGTGCTGCTCACACCCATCGCGGCTCTCAGTCACCAGATCATCGGCCAACCTTGGGGATGCCGAAATTTCTAAGTCTGCGTCTTTCATTAAATAAGTACATTTTGATGCAAGTGTGCAAAGATTGTCATTTTTCAGCCGAGGCGGAAGCGAGACCGTTATATGATACGAGCATCAGTCGTTCTTCAACACACATTCTCGAAAAGTAAATAAAAATTTGAAACATACAACAATACAAATATTTGTGAAAAATGGCTCGCGGATTTATTTTCATTCGTCGAAGTCGATGTTGGCCGGCGACCAGCCTGGTGTTATAAATGTTATCTATTGAATAGGTGGCTGGTTCGCGCATTTTTCCGCACTGGTGCGAATAATAAAAAAAATACACTTTATTGCGTGCCTAAAAGCGGTTAGCAGCCGGTTTCCGAATAGTTGTGTTGAAAACAATTTTAATGTAGTTACTTATACTTTTTTTTGCCCAGTTTGATAATAATTACAGTTCGCAAAGCATAATTGGGCGAAGGAGCGCTAGCCTCTATGTAAATGCATGCATGCATGATATGCATCATTCAACACGACCAATTATTTAACACGTGTGCATCAAACAATTCATTAGGGCTCCCATCAAACAGGGGACAGGCCATAGCAACGAATATGAGACAGCGAACGCGAGGCCAATTTAATTTGTAATTGGCGGTTGCGGCGTGCATGGGTGATTGTAACAAATAACCAAAGATAATTGGTTAGGTATTTGGTACAATTTGGAACCCACATTTGTAAACCAGATTGAAGAATAATTAGGTACAGTGTTTATCAATTCGTCTGGTGTCTGCGGAATACTAAAATACCCTTTGGTAATCGTTAAATCTCAAAGAGTTGCGACAGCAGCGGCCTGTTTTTAAAAGTACGTATGCTTAGGGTACATTGAAGTAATTAATATCCTACGGTTCACACATACGGTACGGTACATTCGTGCTAATTAGTAAATAAACTTAATCAAAAATAACTAGGTCTTTGCTGATAAGGAAAGGTATCTATCTATTGGGCATGGTTTCCGCACTTAGTTCTGATGTTGGACCACTGTGCGTGTAAGGAAAGGTAATAAGAAAGGGTAATATAAGTATCGTAACTAAGGCCCGTTTGCGCAAACCAAGTTTACTTTTGTCTCAGAGTAATTTGTATTAAGACGAGGCTAAATAACAAATATTCCATCCAAACCTAACGATATTTTACAAGATAATTAATAAAAGATTTGTAAAAACTTTTTCAAACAAGCTTTTAAAGAACATCCAATGAGCCCAAAAATACAATGATGGTTTCGTGATTGCTCGTGGAGTTCCTAAGACCACCTTCCAGCTACGTCATCAAACAGCTCCATTATACCATTTTATTGCATTGTCTCGCTACTTCTATAAGTATCCCAAGTTTTAGCTAAATTGGTAGCCAGGAAGTGCTTGAAAATGTATGGCTAAGATCTAACCGGACGCACATACAGATATACATACAACGCGTAACAAAATAAACGTAATACCTGGAAAGGGATCATTGTAATCATCATTATGAACAACTCCTACCATGGAACCAACACTGAAATCGCAAAAAAAAAATCAACTCCGCCATACATTCATGTGCGTATAACTCGACAAAACTATACTGGGCAGCTGATTTCGCGAAAATAAGAAGATGAAAAAACAAAAGACTCACGTGGTACGGCACGTTGATAATGGTCACCAGGTCATCCTCTTTGTTCGGGTAAGACAGGACCGGATCGAACGCGAAGTGTTCATGTCGTATGTACTTGATTACATCTCCGGTTACTTCTAGCACCTCTCGCGTTTGGTATAGTCTGAAACAAAAGGATAACATAAGGGACTTGTCACATTGTCTATGATAAGGGGCTATCCCCTTATCATAGACAATGTGACAAGTAGAGTAGTAGGAAGAGTAGAGCTAACAATCAGCCGCTATAGGCAATAGGGAATATGCATAAAAAATATTAATTATCTAAACAGTTTTTTTAACATATTATATTTTGACGTCACAGTTTGTATCGGACTTCTCTTTCTAATTGTCAACTTTGAAGCTAAAAATTGCATTTTTGCAATTTTTTTATTTGCAAAATAAAGTACTTATTATCTGTAGTAAACAATTATGAAAGAGTTTTTAAAATACCGTCATCACTGATAAAGTTATTTAGCTTCAAAGTTGACAATTAGAAAGAGAAGTCCGATACAAACTGTGACGTCAAATAATATGTTAAAAAACTGTTTAGATAATTAATATTTTTTTCATGCATATTCCCTATTGGTCCGCCGAGCTTTCTTTAAAAAAAATCTCGCCTGCAGTACTATGAACTACAACGAAATATTAAAAACACTACAATTTCCAGACAAGGTAAAATATCAATTATTTCGCTGTTATGACATGATTACCTAATCATTTTAAAACAGCTTTCCAAGTCCTTTATTTTTTAGTACCTAAACACTTATTTACGCAAATAGGGTTCTTTATGAACGTCCTTTGTAAAATAATATTGTACTTGAAGTGAAATTTAAATTTCTAGGTTTCTAGAATTTATATTATTAATCCCTCCGTTGCGCGTTATGGAGGTAAGAGTGGTTTAAGATGAACGGTGAATGTTTCTTTTAAACGTTATAGAAATGAAAGTATCCATATGTCATATATTATCATATGTGAGTGGAAACTTGGGTGGGGGGGACGCAAAGGAAGTCCTTCTTAGGCAATACCAATAAGGTGTGTTGATACACAGATCCTATTAGTGATGCTTTTCAGAAAGGTCAGGTGGCCTACCACTTACAACCTGTGTGCATGTATGACCAGATGTAAGAAATTAAAATGAGTAACAGGAACAAGCATGGTAGGATCGTAACAGGAACTCTGCAGTGTCTGCTTTACCCCCATGGGAGAAAAAGGCGAGAGTTTATGTAAGTTCCTACGTATTTTATAGAAACAATGCAAAATATTTCTGCAAGAAAACAAAAGCGCCAGAAGCCTTAATAACACCATTCAAACCGATGCAAAGGACTGAAGAAAAACTTTGCAAGGTCTGTTTATTGTTTCATATTAACAATAGTTTTTTCTCAACCTTTACAGCAACTTTCAAGGTGCCTAAGAGGCTTCTCCCAACGTGCTTAAGAAATCTACGTTTTATTAGTACGCAATCATTTCAGTTACCAATCATACTTGAAAAGAAAAAGTTTGGTCAATTCTGGAAAGTCAAGTTGCGTCCAAGGGTTGTGTTGTAAGCACCTATTTCAACATCTTAAAACTGAAACGAAAATTTCAACAACTCACGTTTACACCGCTTCATTTTTTATACACATTTAGTTACTGATGAAATATAAATCTAATTACACTTTTTCGGAATTGGGTACCTATATCCCTGTGATAATGTTGTATTTTCAGAATTCGGTAACGATAGCAAGACTTATAGGCAAGTTAGTACTAACTCTGTCGTTACTCAGTATAAACTATACGAATCTACAACAACATCATCATCGCCCAGCCTTTTTTCCCAACTATATTGGGGTCGGCTTCCAGTCAACCCGGATTCAGCTGAATGCCACTATTTTACGAGGAGCGGCTGCCTACCAGATCTCCACAACCCATTAACTGGGTAACTCGATACTCCTTAGCAAGACTGGTGTCAAATTTACTGGCTTCTGTCAGTTATATAATACGAATCTACAACATTTATGACAAATGATTTCGAATAAAATATAAAATCTGCTTCGCTGAGAGCGTACTATGCAGGCTTCCAGTCTACATTCAATAAAAGATATTGAAGGAGTTTTTCTAATGAAAGAAAATTACCTGGCCTATCTAGCTGAATTGGAAAGTACATCTGGATAATTTGTGCAGTAGGATAAATAATAGAATAAGTTTGTTTATGCTCTCAGACAAAAAATAAATAATGTAATCAACAAAAAAACAGCGATTACAACCTATCACGCCTACATAGAACCTATCTTACGGTACGGGCTTATTTTGTTGGGGTAACAGCAAGGATAGGCACAGAGGGGTTATAAGGGATGAAATGAACTCTCCAAATAGAGATCCATGCAGACTTGTATTGCAGGATACTCCTTAATCAGCCAAGTTTGCGAAAAGTTTCCTAGTCATGTTTTTTAAATTCCAAAATAAAAAAAAGATGTTATATACCTAGTACCAACTGATTTAAAAACAGATTATTGAAATGGCTGAAAGAACATGTTTCATGACATTAAAGATTTTTCAACGTTAAACTATACATTTCTGGACTTTTGTCATTGCGGATAATTCTGAGATAAAACTAGATTTTTGATTATTGTATTGACCTTGTAAAATATCTGTGACATTGAATAACAATTAACTAATAATAATTATTTTGCATGCAATTCATACATATTCTGTATAGCTAAACACTTTAGATTAATTTTGTTTGTGTTACCCATATATACATGTTAGATATTGCGCCGCAATTTTGAAAAGCAATCAATTTGGTGGCGTGGGGCTATGCCACAAAGGTTCAATCCCTTTTGAGTACCTACTCATCATTTTTTTTAAATTTTCTAGTTTGTCACCCAAAAATCATTATTTTTAAAATTTTCTAGTTTGTCAACCAAAAGTGACCCAGTGAGAAAATTTTGATTTTAATTTTTTTTTAGAGAATTTGATTTTTTTTAATCAGCATCATATTTTCCACTGGAAGCCGTCCACTGCTGGACATAGGCCTCCCCAAGAATCTCCACATTGACCGCTCCTGTGCGTCTGGCATTCAGCAGATACCCTCGGCCTTCACCAGGTCATCGGTCCAACTCATGGGAGGCCTTCCAACACTTCGACTTCCGGTCCACGGTCGCTATTCCAGAACCTTTCCCCATCCCATGGCCCCATCGCCTATCTATATATAGTTTTGCGAGCAATTTTAATACGCCCCGTAAAATGTCCCGTCTTACCGATAAACATAAGGTCCAATTTCTTTAACAACGGGTACGCCGCCGTTCATCACGACCTCAGGATTGGAGACGTTGAAGATCCTCACGGTGAAGTTCATCGCAAAAGGTACCACTTCGAAACGATCCATCTGGACTGTGTCATCCATTAGAACCACCTCCTGCAAAAAAAAAAAAAACTTGTTGAGGGAGTGTGCGTCAGAATTACATAATTGAATTCCGCCTCGCCCGTTCCATCGTTGAACTACAACACGTTCGGCGATGCGTCGCTGTTACATGGTGGACATCCCATCCATACGCACAAAACATTACATTGGGAATACTTTAATTGTGCGTGTAGCAATGGAATAGAATTCTCTACCGGAGTTGGTGTTTCCTGATGGCTACAACCTTTTTGTTTTTAAAGATGGGAAATCATCAAATGACTTCTTCCGCTCTGGGTGGAGCGGAAGGGCGTGTCAGACTCTTACTGACTAAAACCCATCCGTGTTCCTTCTAAAGCCCTTTGCTTTTCAGGGCCGCGGTGACTCTTTCGAACAAATTCCGCAACCCTGGCAGGCTCTGGCCCTGGCGGGCCCCGTCTTCTCTGCTGACATCTCCTTGAGGCGCGCGTGAAACACAACGCCATCGACCCGGGCCTGGTGGTAACAGGGTCTTAAATCTACAGTGAATAGCTTACTTCTAGGCAAGCATGCTCCATCGTCGACCAGATCATCGCTTTCCATCAGGTCAAAGGCAAAGTCAAAGCATTTTATTTCAAATAAACCATTATCAGGTACTTTTGAATTGTCAAAGTCAGTCCGTCAAAAATATGAAGCTATTTGCACGTTCCAAAGCGTAGATCTCTATGGAGAAGGATGTGCAAGAAACTCCACGGACACTCTTTTAAATCATTTTATGTTTACAAAAATCCTGGTTACATTAACCTTGTTGCTTTTATATATGAGAACAATGTAAAGAAAGAAAAAAACAATTTATAGTATCAAATATTAAAATGAGCCAGTGGCAACTAAGGGATGACCAGTCTCCACTGACGGCGCCCGTTCACAAACATGACGCGTGCATCAGCACCATTCAACTCAACCATTTTGAAGGGAACTGAATGATCCGATACACGCGCCACCATCAGGTGAATTATTATACTTATATTTTAATACAAGTACCCGATCGGGTAGTCGTTCTTACTTAGTTGATTGGGAAATCGGAATAAATATTTAATTGCTCAGTAAAATTAGCATGACAATTAATATGATAGCTTAAACATATTTAAAACAAAACTCAAGAGACATGTATGTACCCTGTAACGTCGCCAACACCCTAGAGGCAAATATTATACTATTTAGATGTAAGAACCATGTATCTCATTTTAAGTGAACTGTTATATAAGTTCTGAAGAGAATAAAATTCTTTAAACCTAGATTATATTATTTCGAAATTGGTCGGCTAATGAAAATTAATATGGAGTTGCATAACGAAATTCATAAAAAAACATAAAGCATGATAGTGCTGTAAGTTTTTTATGAATTTCGTACTTTCGTAATTTCGTAATTTCGTGAACATACATGCAAAGGAAATTGAAAATGAAATTACACATGCCACTCGATTTCGTTAGCAAACACCGCCATTTATTGGAGGCTGCGTTTTCTCTTTGTTTTACCCCCTGGCTGAGGGTTGCATACAACGATGCAGAGAATAGCTGGATTGCCTTTGTCGGGGGTTTATCCGGCCATTGGTAACGAAATATTATATTTTTCGATTCATGCCGAGTTGCCTCGGGTACACCGCTTTGTGTCTGTATGCCTATATATATATATAACCTACCTACATGTTTCAGGTTGTGTCGCTCGTCGATGTTTTCGAAATCATTTAAATAAAACTCTCTGGAAATTGTTACTGCACCCTCTGAGGTTTTAATATTGCTACGATTATCGTTAACTTCGGAACCTTTCAAGCGAGATTTGTGCAGTAATTCTCCGAAAGCAAGGATGCTTGGCTATAGAAATTGTATTTCAGTACCTAAGTAGCTAGATATAGTCTAATATCCCAAGTAAGACCGACCTTCAATCACCTGCTTACCGGATAAAAATTATATTTTTAACAGACTTTAAAAAAAGGACCTCCTCCTTTTTTTGAAGTCGTTTAAATTTTTTTCCAATATCTCACTCCGACAGTTATGAACCGATTTGAAATATAATTTTTTCATGTGAAAGGATATACGTTCCGATTGGGCTCATAGAAATTTCATCAACATCGTTTTGTAGTTTGGTTTTAAATTAAAATAGCTTGAGGAAATAGAAAATATATCATCCAAGTAAGTAAAAGAAATTGCGTGTTTTGCTTTCCTGTGACTTTCCAGTTGAGCTGTTAGGTGTGGGGTACCACTAAAAAGCGTAAAATAAAAAACTTTTTTACAAAAAAATACAATCGACTTCCACATAAAAAAACACTACAAAGTATAAAATAACTTTAATTTCGGAACTCGGTGTTAAAATACGAAGAATCAACCAAAAACATCGACTTTCGGAAGTCGGTGTTTTTGGTTGATTCTTCTTCTGATTAATGTTATTTTGTACTTTGTAGTGTTTTAAAAAGTTTTTTTTATCAAAGAAAATATGTTCTGAGCATATAATATACCAATAAGTTTTCCGTAAAAAATATGGTCCTGGCTATAAGTAAAATAAAAAAATATTAAAATATTTTTTTTTGAGATATTCTGACCGACAATCTGTTTTCATCTTATTTCTTGAATAACTTCAAAATAAAATAATGGAAATAATATATTTGAAACATTCACAACAACTCCTTTCTTTTGATACTTATATCACATGGTACAGTTTGATGAACTTTTTTTTATTGACCCCTCAAAAGTAACACCCATAATCAAAATTTATTTATTTACGTAACGCATCCATGTTCGGGTCACAGATGCCCATATGTGTACGGTGCACGTACATGGGTTTTAAAATATATTTATTACAATAAGTTAGCCAGTAGGCTCGCGTATTTGCACTTTGGACGCGACCTACATTTGGCAGTGCATTGACACTGACATATTGCATTGTTCTATGCATTTTATGTATATTACATTTTTAGTGTTCAATTAGACGTGGTTTGAGTCGGACAACTTGCATTTTTATTTTGATTCATCCCGTTGAGCATTCACTGACATTTCTACATTTAAATTTAAGTTTGACATTTTACACCTGCATTGACATTACTGATGTTAGGGATGCACCCTACAATATGTGTACCAAATTTCAACAGAATCGGTGCCGTATATTTGGAATTTGGAGAAAATAGGCTATGACAGACGAACAGACAGACAACCAAGTCATCCTATATTGCCTCTTCACCTCATTTCTTCCCTTCTTCAATTAATTTTACAAACTAGACAACATACTGAATAGAACTAGGTAAGTAGGTACTTCTTGAAACTGTAATTTTCTCTTGAGTTACAGACAGACAACCAAGTCATCCTATAGGTAAGGGTTCCGTTTTGCACGGACGTTCGGAACCCTAAAAAACATTTAATAAGTAACAAGTACGTACAATAATTAAAATCAAGAATTTGCCTCTTCACCTCATTTCTTCCCATCTTCAATTAATTTTACAAACTAGACAACATACTGAATAGAACTAGGTAAGTACTTCTTGAAACTGTAATTTCCTCGTGAGTTATCCAAAAACAACCTGAAGAACTAGATACCAGAGCCCCTTGACTACTCAACTACAGTATTTTCTTTTAAAAAGAAGATGCAATTTTCAATATTGCAACTTCTGAGAGACCTCTTACACAGAATTTTCATATAACAGCGATATTCTCAAAGGATAAAATTAATATCAGCAGAGCTTATATTGCTACGTTACATGTATGACGTTACTAAAATTAAATCTCATGAAATTGTTTGAATATCTTTTGATCACTTTATTCAAGAAAAGGAAAAGAAAAAATACTGAATCGTTGTTTATAAATAATCATGCGCTGTGAGTTGTAGTTTCATTATAAAAAACATAACATAAAATCACACTAGTACCTATTCATCGAAGGGTTAGGCAAAGGTTACGTATAGGTAAAAAAGTATACACCCAGTTCCCTAATTTATGTTGTTATGTTTTTTAAGACTCTCACCACCAGCCATATATATAGATTTTTTCAGTGCAGCAGGCCGTGCGGTATGCCGGGAGCCGCAAAGCGTTTTTTTACCAACAATTTAATAAAATACACGTTGCTGTATCTTCAAATTTATAGGATTACCAGAGGATTAATTATACAGTAGTAAAAAGTAATTTTAAATGAACGAAACTTAGTTTTAATTATAAAATGTCATGTTTACTGCCTTACAATGTCGCTATGGATGTTGGCAAAGCATTATTTCTGGATCAACAGTAAACTGAGGGTATATTTCAGCTAAAATTCGGCATACTCTGAGGTCTTGCGGCTACCAACGAATGTTGATGTTAGCGTCTGTTTTTTGGTAAGTCTACGCTTTCTTCAGACGAAATTACATGAGAATACTTGCTCTTCGTCTGTGACGGCTGGTAGTCTGGGTCTCTGAGTCCGACATAATGATAAAAACTTCGCACAAATAACGAAATGCACAACAAAGCAGTGAAATTCCTTAAAAAGCGCGCGAAAATGCGACTGTTACAAGCTGTGCGGCCAGCGGGCTAATGATGGATTATTATGTGTGGCGGAACAGACTCGGGTACTATTCAGGTAATAACGGAAATATTGTTATATTTTGGCGCTAAAGGTGCGGGGCGCCGCGAGCCGGCGGCGGCTTATACGGCCTGCTGATCTCGCTCAGTGCAACAGTGGCGTACTTTACTCGAAAAGATATGCCCCGCCGGCGGACCGTATGGCGGTGAAAGGCCAATGTTATAGGGTAATCATTTTTGAGAGGTAGTACATTATTGTGCACATATGTTTTCACAAATTTTTCTTTCTTCTCTTTTTTTTGCTTTAAACATTGCCTCACATTAGGAATTTCTCTTGTATCGTGGGTGCGTTTTTTATTTGTATACCTCATCGATCGTTTAGAATAGATACCGTTTGTCCTTTATTTCGTCAATATTTAAATGGATCGGTCTGGCATGAACAACTATTAGATATGTGTGCTGAAATCTCCAAATCAATGCCATTTCGGTCATAGAGGTAGTTTTTGTCAAAACGTAGAATATTAATAAATCTGTGTACCTATATTTAAGTCTCATAAATTTTAACCTTCCCATGCCTTTACATCCTTGAATTAGCAATATTTGTAATAACAAACCGATGCCTCTTTGCAACTTTAATAGAAACTAGAAAACGAAGTACGGCTATGAGATCTCAATACCAGAATCTATTATGCACCGGCGTATTCAAATCTAGTTTATTAAAAAGAAATGTGATTTGCATGGCTCCTGTTATCTTTAATAAAATACCTGACCAAATTAAAAACTTACCGTTGCAAGAATTTAAAAAACGTTTCACAGAATTACTAGTAAACAAATGTTATTATTCTGTGCAGGCTTTCTTAAATGATAATCTTCTGTAATGTAGTAGTAGTCGTCTTTATTATTCTCTACTGTGTATTCATTTGCATGCTATATTAAGGCAGAATGTACATGGATCCTATAATATAATTTAGCAACTTATTTTTATGTACCTACATTCAAAGCAAATAAATAACTATTCTATTCTATTCTAATGAATCAATCTGTCCGGCCTGTTCCCAACTATGCTGGGCTGGCTTCTAGTCCGACCGGATGCAGCTGAAAGCCGAGACGAGCGACTGCGTATCTGACTTCCGTGAACCCAGTTACTGGGTACCTGTAACGACGGTTAAAAATCTACAAATGACAACTGGGAACAACAGCTCAATATGATCCCGAGGCACTGAGGAGACTCGGTATATAATGAACGGCCCATCCATGGGCCGACGGCAAGAGTTGCTTAACCTTGAAGATCGTCTCGTGCGGCTGTTATTGTTTGAGCCACGAGCTCATCCTCATTTAGCTAATGTATGTTAATTAATTAATTAAATTCTTAAATCCGTTCTCTGAAGCTTAACTGGCTAAACTCATTCAAGGAAGGTGCTGGGCCCAGAAACATGAACTGTAACATAGGGTTCCATAAACAACAAAGGAAACATTTTTGAAAACTCTTCGTTTATAGGTCAGGGATGAAAAGGGATTTTAAAATATGCCGGTTTCTTACCGGGTTTCTTCATCATTTAGTGAGCAGTGGCGATGAAATAATTTACCCTAAGTAAAGGGCCTGATTGGGTTCTGTGAATTCGTAACCACGACCTATAACGCATAAGCCGGGGTGGTTACCACTGGGGTGCTCTTAAAAAACCGGCCAAGTGCAAGTCGGACTCGCGCACGAAGGCTTCATCACGTTTGTTGTATGGGAGCCCTCTAAAATATTTATTTTATTCTGTTTTTAAGTATTTGTTATTATAGCGACAACAGAAATACATCATCTGTGAAAATTTCAACTGCCTGGTGACAGACGGACAGACAGACAGACGGACGGACAGCGGAGCCTTAGTAATAGGGTCCCGTTTTACCCTTTGGGTACGAAATCCTAAAAATCAAGTTGATAACACCTTTAAACAGATCAGAATTTCACAGTTTAGTTTTGATAGTCAAGAGTGGGACTTAATTTACAACTATCTACAACCTACTAGTAGCAGGGAACTTACAACATATAAACGCAGCTGTGTTGTTAGAGCTGTGCCTCCGAGGAGCCGCCTTCCTAACAGAGAATTTCCAACTTTCAGCTTGAACAAGGTACTATGCACAAGGTACTAAGTGTTTCCCGGTAAATTAAATTATATTTCGAAATATTCTCGAATCAGTTCTGCCGGTCGATTCGGGTGAGCTGTCAATCCACATAATCAAGATGGGATGACAGCTCACTTCGTGATCACGTGACATCTTGATTATATGGATTGACGCTCACCTCATGATCACTTCACCCAAGCCTTCACTTCGGCATGTTTACAGAATCGACCGGCTGTACTGTCTTCATAAGGGCAAAAGCGGTACCTACCTCAGTGAAAGCGAGATTGAAGAAAATTAAGTTTTGTATAAAATATATTTTTCTTTTTAAACTGCAATAAGTAATATAATAATAACAGACGCACCAGTGAAACTTCGAGGTTAAGCTTCGCTTGCCGAGGTCGAAATGTAGATGGGTGACCATCTATTACATACCGAGTTTCTGACGAGCCTTGGAAAGCTCGTTAAGCCGGTGGTGCCGGCTGTTATTCGAACATCTTTGATCTCATTTTTATAGGTAGGTATGTTTTAAATAAGTTACTGGTATTTGGATTAGTTATTTGGATGCGTATGTTATTAAGCTATCCGGTGGCATAAAAACAACTTGACGATGTTTTTTAGATACCGCCTTTGCGCTTCACACGGCAGTGTAGAAGTTGCAAATGGAAATGCTTTGGTTTATTTTCCATCAGTGCACCCTTATTCCCCTCCGTGATTCCTGACATATCTCAAATTCTTAGAAGCAGAAATGACTTAATTTTTAGTGTCAAAACGCTGTGGCACTACCATAAGTAGTGCGCAATATAGCGTAACTCAAAAATTTGTACTTAAAATTGGTACATGCAACGATGGAGATATATTGAACTATGGTAGACACCAGACAAATGTGCAATAACGGTCATTGACCAACATACATTTATTGACTTTCTTATTAAAAAAAACAGAAATAAAGACATAAAGCTGTCCTGAATCAACTTATATCGTGTCCCTTTACGTTCTCTAATGAAAAACGGTTCATAATTTATTGTTCGGGTATCTACGAAGGGATATTAGGGAAAGGTAAATGTACTTTATTGCAAGCTTATCTGGCGCCTACCATAAGTTGGTCTTTAAAACATGCTATAAAAATATCTCAATAACGGGAAGAACAAGGCACCGTGCGTCTTCGTCAAGAATCTTGTAGAGCCCGATGTTATTAAAGTACCTACAAGTACACAATCTACATTTTTATTACAATATGTAAATACTTGTACAGGCAAGATAAGATAATACATAAGTACTTTATTACAGGTGGCAGAGATTATCGATAAAGCCCAAAAACAGTTATGTCTATCTGATCAGCACTGTATTATATACTATGAAGATGTGAACGTTGCAGAGATTTCATTAAGATACGATTTTTTTGTCACAAGGAATTTGCTTACTAATAGCGAGTTACCTACCTACCCTTATTCCAAAATTAAATTTATTTTGTTTTGATCAGGTCTAGTTTTTGTGTTACAGCTACTACCAGTAACATAATTTTTCCTTAAGCTTGTAAATTCCGATTTTTTTATTTTTCAATAAAGTAGCTGTTATTTCAGTTTACTGAGTTATTTTATGTTTATATAATGTAGAAAAAGTGTTCAAATGATTCTGTCAAGTTTCTTTATATTTATGTTGAAATTATTTTTAAAACTCAAAAAAGAAATTCTGCACCATCACATTAAAAAAAAAACGTGAGCTTTATTTTGGCATTTTTTTACTATAAAAGGATAGTTGAGTATACTGACGTGCCATCTGCTACACAACTAATCCTTTAATATGATAACGTGCCTGTATTAGAATCACCTGAAAACTTCAGTTTTCGTCTCAAAGCACCACTTCAAAATCATATAACAGGAAAACTGTTCGTGTCTCAATAATTCTAATTTCAGTTCTATGATACTTAAGCATGTTCTTAACATAAATAGTTAAAAAAAAACTTGTGACACACAAAAAGTGTTTTTTTGTTGACCAGTGTAATTTATTAAGAAAACTGTACAATAAAATTATACAGATCAGGATAGTCTGCTGTGACCCCCAAACTAGACATTTGCCTGTAGGTATCGTGGGGTCAGAGTTGCAAAACAGTGAACGTACGTACGTATATATATACATTTTGACAGGGGCGTCCCACGACTTTGCCACATGGAGGAAAAGTACCTTAAATACTGTAGATAGAAAAACGTACTGAATGAAGACTTCATTTTCGTTTTAAAAACAATACTAAATTTTAAATAAACGCCTGTCTGAACCTGGAATCGATCCCGCTAAATCAGGGACCATTCGGAATATCCATCGAAAGAGTTTTCGATGGGGTTTTTCTAAGCAGTTAATCAGAAACCCATACAATGTGGGTAACCCTTTTGAAAGGTTTAATTTAAGCGGTTCATAAGGGTGCAGTTTCGTGTAGTTAGTAAGTATAAAACGATAACAGCGTAACATTCCGGATCGGTGCAATGTAATATGCTCTCTCGATGATGGGCATAGGTTGCAAAATGGCATAACCCGCGTCAAGTAGCCGTGGCGGCGGCGTTCGTTATGATTTGTATTCACTGTAAAACCTTACAATATGTAGGTAGGTATGTTACATTATCTGTCAATCTAACTAAATTCGGAATAGCAATTGTATGGTAGACTTACCAATAAGATAGGTAGGTAGTGTTGGGAATTTATCCACATAAATAGGTACTCAAAATGGATAAATATTCTCATAGATATGTATTTTACTCGAGTACCTATTTATCGGAAACTGACCATAACCTTATGTGTTATAAATGTTGTAGTTGTTCATTCCCTTAATAAATAAAATTCAAATAAAAAAAGTACTACCTACCGATTGTTTTTTTTTTGTTTTTAAACCTTCCCTATTCTGGCGAACAAAACAAAAACGGCTTGACCGATTTGAATTAAATAATTATTCAAATCGGTCAAGCCGTTTTTGAGTTTTAGCGAGACTAACGAACAATACCTAATGAATTTATATATATATAGAAGATAGAAGAAGTTATACTAAGACTGAAGAGTTTGTTTGTTAGTTTGAACGTGCTTATCTCGGGATCTGGAACTACCAGTCGGATTTGGACCATTTTTCATTTTGAATATGATAGCTCCATTGATGAGGATGGCTATAGGTACCTATAGGCTATATGGGAACGGGAGAGAACGGAATATGCGCGAACGCGTACAAAAACTTTACCAAAAATAAAAAATTGCACAAACGGTTTGAAGGAAAAAGCCAGTCAAGTGCGAGACGAACCCGTGCTAGGGTTCCGTAATCTACCCATTATACCGCCATAATAAAATTGTTATCATTTTTATTGGTGGCAGAACCAAAATGGACAATTCTAGGTCAACCGGAAGTACCCTATAGGTTTTGGGTCGAAAACCTATATGGTAGTTCCCTTTGACCTAGAATCACAAAATTTGGCGAAAAGTAAGGTCTTACAGCACAAGTAAAGGGAAAATTACGAAAAATAAAAAAGTTGAAATTTAAGGTAAATTGGGTACATACAAGTTTTCGCGAAAATCTAAATTTGCCCATATCTTTTTATCTTGTTGACTCAGGATCTTGATTTTTATACACCTAATAGGGACTATAGACCTTAGTATCTGGTATAAATTACAACTTGCTAGAAAATCGGTTAGGTTCCTGAGAAAATCGGTGGTGATACACGGACAGACAGACGGATAGACGGACAATAGAGTGATCTTATATGGGTTCCTTTTTTTCAACCGACTTCCAAAAGAAGGAGGTTATCAATTCGACTGTATGTTTTTCTTTTTGTATTTTTGTTATGCGATCATTCCGTCAATTATGAATGGATTTTGATGATTCTTTTTTTATTCGAAAGCCTATACTCCTGAGGTGGTCCCATTGGCAAATCAGAATCTGATGTTTGGATCCTAGGGAAATCGAGGGCAACCCTCAAATTTTAAAGGCACATAAATTTTTTTTTATATAATTTCTAAAGCAATTCAGATAATTGTGCCTGGTAATCAACATCTCATCTTGCTGAGCTGATGATGGAAGGTATAAGTTAGGATCTGATGCTGGGATCCGAGGACATTTGTTTGATCAGCGATATTTTCTCCAATTGTCGGTTATGGATTGGATGATTATTAAAAACTTCTTTAAAAAAAAAACCGAATTCCATATAAAAAACACTACAAAGTATAAAATAACTTTAACTTCGGAAATCGGTCTCAAAAAATGAAAAAAAAAACAACCAAAAACACCGACTGCCGAAGTTAAAGTTATTTTATACTTTGTAGTGTTTTTTATATGGAAGTCGGTTTTTTTTTTGTAAAAAAGTTTTTTTTTCCTTTTGAAGTACGGAACCCTAAAAACCAAAAGTTACTTAAATTCAAATATATTAAAAATATACTAATTAGGCTATAGAATATCTTTGTACATCAAAATAAAGGCAGCGTATTATTTAAAAAGACAATTGACATAGTAAACAAAAAGAAAACAGGCCAAGTGCATGTCGGGCCACGCATTGTGTAAGTTTCTGAAGTTTTCTTGTCAGAAACTCAGGAAGTTAGGACACACTAGCACACGTTTTGCTCGGTCTAGCATTTATCTGTTTCCGAGTAAGCTTTTCTAAGTAGTGCCATAAAACTATGGCTGCAAAACCAAATGCCCTGACAGACTTAGTCAACATTATTTGAAATTCGACGTGATGCTGAAATTACATGCCTCCCAAAACAAAACAATGATAGAAGAAGATGTTCTCAATATTTTTTAGAAGTAACGATTAATAAAACTAAATTACAGATGCGTATTTTTTTTTTCTTGAATTTTTCAATAGTTCTATATTTTTTCTAAGATTTCCAAAAACTACTATATTTCTCCCAAAAAAAAGGTGGCAACCCTAGGACACACGCCTTACTAATGTAGGCATATAAATTCTAAATGTTAATATTTAGCACGTGTTTCGTCTACAAGCCTACGATGTCTAGTGGATGGTGCCGCGTACCTACCGTGCGTCTACCACCTACTTCGCACAAGCTTATTGAATAATCGTATGGAAACCCGAATAAAACCCTTACCTATTAATATAAGGATTTGGTTTGGGTTATGGGAATGGGTATAAAGGTTTTCATTAACCCTTTCACTGGGTTTCAAGTTTAAAACCCATTTAATGGGTTATCCATATGGATATGGAAACCCTTTTACTGGGTTTCATGCATAGTATCGAATCGAAGAGCTAAGCCGTTTATGAGGTATATATAACGTGTATATAACGAGGAGTTACAATATCATAAACGGCTTACCCTTTCGTAAGGCTTAAATCGTAACCGGGGTTGCAACATAGCATCTAAAACAAAATGAAGACTATGACGTTTAACATTTATTTTAAACAAGCTGTGCCCGTGGCCTACCTACGTACCTACCCTACCTTACATAGTATATATGTATAAAGATAATAAGATACGTATAACTGCAGCTAGAGTTACTTACTTACTACTAGGCTGGTACTCTAATTTGGTTTAGTCTAGGAATGACTAATTCGCGAAATGACTACATGGTCTATAATTGACCAATTCTTGAAATGTACAATTCTTTAAATGACTGATTCTACAAATGACTGATTCTATAAATGACCGATTCTTCAAATGACTGATTTTTCAATTCTATGAATGTGTGTGAATATCGTAAATAAAATGCTATGTAAGGGTTGGCAAATCATATATTTCAACTAGTTTCAAAAAATAACTTCTATCCATGTCCCAAAAAATAACTTGTATTACGTACTACATTTTGTAGCGCAAAAGTAAACATTTATTCGGTTTCGGTAGGTACCTACCAATTTCTTCGAGGCAAACAAATAAAATCTTTATTTTTGTCACATGTATCTTAGTCTTGTGATAAACATTTCTCAGCATCCGGTAAGGACTAATTAAAGGCAGAAAGCATCCGGTAAATAGCCCTTAAGAACAAAGGAAATTGGCTACTAATAATACTTGACAGGATGTTGCTGGCTACAGTTGTTGTTGTTTTCACAAATCAAAATCTCTCTCTGCTCTTTTCACATTAAAATATACCTACTTAACAAGATACGTAATGGGTTCACTAACTAACACAACAAATATATTTCACAACATTGTAAAGTATTGTGCATCTACTACTTACAAGTTTATTTGAGTACCTTCCTACATTTCTTATGCCAACGTTTTTAGTATTAAGAATAACTTGTAGGTATTTCTCATAATTAGTGAATTGTATTTTTTTTGAGGAATAAATGTCTAAAACCGTAACTATCTGACTTGCAAAAGATCGGCAAGGACAAAGGCGACCACAAAAATATCAGATAATTGGTGTACGCGGCCCGAATGCACCAGCTCTTGGGAAAAAGGACATACATAACACATCAAAATTATGTATGGGGTCAAAACTACATACTAGAAAGAAAAAAAGAAAAACTGTTTATTCACGTGTAGAATGTTGTATCAAAGAATTGAAAGAAGCCTATAAAAACAAAAAAGTGGTTATATAATATACCTAATATTTTAAACGTAATAATACATATCCTAGACGGAAACATGCGTCACTACCGCGTGAAACGGCTAAGGCCTGAGGAGACGCGGGGCGTCGCGCGACGCGTTGGGTGTTTTTTTCCGTTTACAGACAGGCGCGGCGGCACATGCAGTGGCCCGCATCATCACACGCGCAAACACAAACAAATGGCAATGTACGATGTCGTTTATGAAGACGCAGGGCCTGACGCGGCGCGTCATGCGGGGCATGAAGAGTAACGGTGCCCGCCGCCGCCGCGGGCATCGCTGCGGCGGATGCGGCGGGCGCCGGGAGCGTCCAAACTCATGAGGAGTATATTTTTTCCAAACAAGACTGGCAGAACTATCTGCAGGCACCGCTTCGTCCGCGGTGGCGGATACCGCCGTATGTTTGTATTGCCGCAGGCAACGCAAGACTCGCCGCGAGACGCCTCGTCGCACGCGAAGCGCCTCGTCGCACGCGAAGCGCAACGCCTCGCGTCTCCGTATAGGAGGCCTGAGAGCCCTTGTCCACGGTCAGGTTTTTTCTCAGATGACGGAATCCGGCGTTTTGACGGAGACGGATGACAGATGACGGAGACTGACCACGTTTGTCCACTGCGCCCGGATCCGATCCGATCTCGAACGAAATATCACTCAAATGCGGTGTAACTAAGATATCGTGTGCACGTGCATTTAATATGGAATTTACGTTAGAACGCCGACAACTTCTTACCATATTATTGTACGTACGAGGACGCAGGAGACAAAAGAAGTTTTGGGTTTACCGCTTCTGCAAGAGAGATTTTTTTTTATGGACGGGGACCACTCGCAGTTCAGCACACTAAGGCTGGTTACAGCTTAACCGGACAATCCAGTGGTGGCCTCAAATGAATTTAAGACTGGGAGTCTTAAATTCATTTGAGGCCAGGGCTTACAAACTAGCTAAATTATACAAAATTATACTAAATGACCGCTCGCTAGGGCATCCCCTGTGGGATACGGACCTCGGCTTAGCGGCGTCATTTCGGGAGGACAGCAAGGGACAGGCTGGGTCATATCATTATTATTTGGGGGATTTAAAACTACTGGCTCAGCGACGCGGGCTGGCTCGGTGATTCACAGTTATACATTGCTAACAATATAACTATTACCTCTGCCAAACTGCTAAGCAGTTTGTTGGCAGATGTAGCTCCTTTTCTTTAAACAAATACCCCTAAAAAAGGTTTTTTTCGTTATTTTTTTAAACCAACCCGTTTAAAACAAAAAAACCGTTTCAAACCGAAATAACCTTTTTTTTTCGATTTCATACGGTTGGTGTTGATGACTTTGTTTTTCTTAATTATAACTACATTTTCTTGATTTTGCTGAGGTAGGGTTATAACCGAGTACCTATAAACTGTGTAAAGATTTTTAAATGTGTGAGATACTGATATTTTTATTTTTTTAATTTAATATGGTTTGCTCTTGACTCTAGTCTAGGTCATAGATGACAGAGACAAAGTCGACGATGGAGCGAGCTTACCCAGAAGAAGCCTGTTCACTCTAATTTTGAAGAGATTAGGGTTGTATGCGTTCGGAAACACAGACGCAGGCA
>NDFZ01004254.1:0-44715 GCA_002192655.3 Mamestra configurata
GCGGGACGAGAGCACTGGGCGAAGTAGAGCGCGCGCCGCTCTACATTTGGCGGCGACCTGGCGCTCGTGACTTCCCATGGTGAGTCGACGATCGATGGTTATCCCTAGGTATTTAACCTGGGACGACCATTCGATGTCGACTCCGTGCAGTCTAAGGGGTGGTGGGAGGTGGGCGCGCCCGACGAGCAGCGCCTGCGTCTTACCCACGTTCACCGACAACCGCCACTTCGACAGCCAGTCGGGAAGCGAATCTAACACGCACTGCATCTTGACGGCCTTGCGTTCAATGAAGAGCAAATGTACACGGCATCGTCAGCATACAGCGCGAGGGTGCATTCCTACGGCGAAGGGATGTCGTCGGTGTAACATGAGTAGCAGAGTGGCGAGACGCAGCTTCCTTGCGGTACGCCTGCTGCTATCGGTCGGGCGCTTGATAGAGCACCGTCGACCACCACCTTAAAAGTCCTACCCGAGAGGAAGGAGGAGACCACCTTAATGACGCGACGAGGCGCGTCGGTGTGCGACATTTCAAAGATCAGACCGGCGTGCCAGACCCGATCGAAAGCTTTTTCCATGTCGAGGAGTACTGCGACTGCGTGCTCCTTCTTATTCAGCGACGCTGTAAGAAGGTGCAGTACCCTCGACAGCTGGAGCGTCGTGCTGTGTTCCGAGCGGAACCCGAACTGTTCAGGCCGCGGGACCACATGCGGCGTCAGGTGTTGCAGCAGGAGTTGTTCAAACACCTTGGAGATGGTGGGCAGGAGCGTAATGGGCCGATAGCTCTCCGGCTTCAGCACGTTCTTTCTCGCCTTGGGCAGCATAATGACGCGCCCCTCTTTCCAGCAGTCTGGGAAGGCCCCCGTGCGCAGTATCCCCGTATACAGGCGCGCCAAGGCCGCTACCATGCGGAATGGCAGGTGGCGCAGCACTGTGTTGGTGATACCGTCCGCCCCAGGGGCCTTTCTGGGTTTGGTCCTAAGAATGGCGCGTCTAACTGCGCCAGGCGAGAAGAAGATTGGGTCTTCATCGGTCGCTATCGGCGACGCGAAGTACTCTCCAAGGTGCCTCTCGACTGCTGCGACGTGCTCGTGTTCGTCAGTCGGGTTCAATTGACGCTCCAGGTGGTCTGCAAAGATCTCCGCACGGTCTGATGCGGTGTACCTGGGCGCCCCGTCGCTGTGTAATAGCTGGCGCACTGGAGCTGGCGTACTGGTGACTTGCCGGCACAATCTGTGAATTGCCGGCCAGTCACCTTCAGTCGACTCTATGTACGACTCCCAGCTCTCAGCGTTATGCTCCTGCAGCTTGGCCCTCGTCTTCTCCGCAAGACGGTTCAGGTCGAACTTCATGGACGGGCATTTCGTGACTAGCCACTGTTTGCGTAGGCGCCTTGTCTTGGCGACCATTTCGCGAAGGTGGCATGGCAAAGGTCTGCGTAGCAGCCCTTGCGAATGCGGTAGAGTGTGGGTCGCCTCGTCATAGGCGCGTTGGATGCAAACAGTGACCTCACTAGCCATACCGTCCACGTCTGCGGCGGTGACAATGGGCCAAGTCGGTGTGGTGGTCTCCAGCGCTTCCTGGAAGGAGGTCCAGTTGGTCTTTCGACGTGGCGCTGGGGGCGAGAGTCGGGTCGGCATTCCGGACAAGACGACGAGAACAGGTTGGTGATCCGACAGCATCTCGTCGTCCAGTACTTGTTGCGCAATCTGGCAATGGAGGCCTCTATGGACAATAATGTCCAGCACGTCCGGCGCACATCTCTGTGCGTCCGGATAGTGCGTCGGGGTTTCAGGGCCGGACACCTCGTACCCGTGGGCCTCCGCGTCTGCGAAGAGTCGTCTACCCCCGGGCGAGGCAATTCTGGAGTTCCACGCTGGGTGCTTACAGTTGAAGTCGCCCGCGAGGAAAGTTGGGCGGACTGCCGCTCGACTAGTTACTATACTCTATGCGCTCGACGGCCCGTCGGCTCCTTATAAACGCGTGGCGGTCTAACGTGTGTGCGTGAGCGACGTCCCGACACAGCAGTTGTTTGTGTAGCGCGCAGCTGTAGGCGTTCGGTGGTGCTACAACCCTAAAAATGACGTCAAAAAATTCATCCGCATTGCTGTCGTCTGGAAGTGTACCCAAAACACTGGCGGCTTTGCCATGTTGTATGGCAATGCTTATTCTTGGACCAAGGTAAAAGCCATGCCCTTGGGTCACGCGAAGTGTCAACTAAGCGTCTTGAGAGATCTTTAAACAAGTTATGCGCACTGGGACCCCAAGATCCGAGAGTTACCCCAAACGGTTCGAAAATATAACTACCAACAAGTTTATTATATTTCCGCCACTTGAGGTTCTCTGCAGCCGCAGCGGCAGCGCCAGCACAGCACGAAGAGTTAGGAAAAAAAGAATTGTATTATACGTACCTACTATATTATGGTTCTATAATATATAGTACAACCAACCAAAATATAGTATGATACTTTATAATGTAGTACGGGTGGCAACCCTAGGCCTGTAACAAATTTTACTGAGGGGCAGTAAAATTTGCAAAACCTAGAGAACCTTCGTAAAATGGAAACAAAAGGAAATTTAAAAAAAACTTCGTTTTTACAAATTAAACCGACTTGAAAACTATAATTTATTTAATTAATACTATGGTATAATAACATATAGTATAGTATAGTATAACTTGAAATAACGTCTACATGTTATAATTTTCAAATGCTAATAAATACCTAATTTCATGATTTTCATGTGATCTAATGTTATATTTCATATAAACTTCATTTTTTCCAATAACTAAATTTTATTGGATATATGGTATAACGTTCATTTACCTATGGTGTCGGACGTAAAAGAATAGCACCATCCCATCACTTTCCGTGGTGTTATTAGAGGCTCTCACCAGCTAAGGGACTTATCAGAGAATGGGCAGCAGCATTCTCAGCGGCGAGAATGCTGCTGCCAACAGTTACACTGCGATCGCCAACCCGCCTGCCAAGCGTAGCGATTATGGCAAACTACCCCTTGGGGGAGGCCTATGTCCAGCAGTGGATGTCTTTCGGCTGGTATGATGGTGATAATGTTCATTTCATATAATTTTCAGTTTGTATAATGCTCTTTATATAAAACGTTAATTTTCATATTGACAAATTTTCTAAGATAAGGCCCTTGCGAAAAATAAATTATTATAACCTAACAACAAAAAACTAAAGTTGCCTCTGTATGGTCTCCGGCGCTGCGGAAAGTACAACCACTTCGCCCTTCCGTAACAAAGGATAGGTTTTTCTTTGTTACGTAAGGGCGAAGAGGTTGCTCTCCCTTCGCACCTCCGGTTTTATTACGTTGTGTTCCTTGTTTTATACTCTACTCTAGGGGTAGCAGCCAAAAGACTAGGTGAGGTCGGGGTGCTCCGATTCGGTTTTGGAACAGATTCGACCAATTTCACTACAAGCGTGTACCTACATGTATATGCAACTACATGGCAGGCGTTTAAAATCTAATCAGTTTTTACTAAAATATACAAAACAAAGTAGACGTTTCTAAATTATATTAAACGTTACTTACAGATTTTGAATATTATAGTAACATGTACTAATTGAATATTGTGCATTATATAAAATGTTCATTACACCATACACAAGTAGGTAAAATTAAATAATTTAATTTTACCTAATTTTATATGGTGTAATGAATGTCAATAATTCATTATATAATTCGGGCATTTGCCCATATGGCCAATTGGCCAGTCCACATCGGCTTTATTACGAGTTGCTTTTCCCTTATTGGTTTAGCATGTTTTGGTAGGTAGATAATTTGTTTCCTTTACGTCATTGTAGAACTCGGATATAAACTCGGAGGTGAGTGGTCAGCATTCACTCGGCAACGAAGCGTCAGAACAAACGACCGTATCTATTTCTACTTAAGAAACAAATAATTGTTTATTAAGCAAAATGCCTTCATTTAGTACAATCGAGGATGTCTTAAGTTTTTTAAATTTAAAAAAACGTAATAAAAGTGTTTTAATCACGGGATTTGGCCCTTTCAAAGATATCAAAGACAATCCTAGTTGGATAGCAGTTAAAGCTGTGGACAGTAAACTAATTCAAAAGAACCACAAAATTACGTTGTTCAAGGAACCGATTCCTGTGCGGTATGTGGATGTGGACCTGATTGTCCCGAGACTCCTGGAGAGAAAGCGACCTCATGTGAGTAGAACAGCGGCACACTTACTTAGAGCACCTGCATTATCTACCAGAGCCCAGCACCCTGAGCGTGGTACCCCTTTGTTGTCTGGCATAAAAACGTCCTACTTTTTTGATCCGGAATTCCCGGTCTTTTTAACTGGCCCGAGATTCTAGTCCACCACCAAGCCACACTAGGCTTTTCTGTACCAATGCTTTCTATTCTGTTAGTTCTTTGAGAAGAAAATATTAATTGTTCTCTGGTTACGCTGTCCCTTCCTTTTTGGTGTAGGTTTGTATTGTATTACTTTAAGTAAGTAAACTCAACACATAAACACAAACACATAATAAACACAATATATTTTTTTAAAGTTAAGTTTTATATTCTTTTCAGTTGACCATCCACGTTGGTGTTTCTAACGCAGTTTCGTGCTTTGTATTAGAGATACAAGCTAGGAAAAGTGGTTACGAACTTTTGGATAATGCGTTACGAAAGGCCGCGCTTAAAAAGAACCCGTCGCCCGGGCTGGACTCCATCGTCACAAGACTGGACGTCGCCGCTATCCAGAAGGAGTTTAACTCGGCCGTCCGACACGACGACCTTCGTGCTGAAATATCACATGATGCAGGCCGGTTAGTTCCTTAGGTTATTGTGCATGAGTAGCTCAGAAAACAAACTCTTCTCGAAATATTGTAGTACTTATCTTGGGATCCTGGATGCTATAGAATGCCTTGCAGTCATCAATCTGGAGTCGCGCTTTGTGGGCTGTCCGCCCCTCACAGGTCAGCAGGAATCTGAGAGAACTAGTGCGAACACATTGCGCTTACTTGACTACACTATTAATCAATGACATTTTAAAAGGAAAATGTATTTCTTGTTTACAGGAATATTTAATCCTGATCGAAACATTATATTGACCTTTATTGTTCCAGGTACCTCTGCGAATACATTTATTACACATCCCTCAGCCTGGACCGCTGTCCTACGCTATTCGTCCATGTTCCCCTTGTTCCCACTGACAATTATTGCAAAATCAAGCAGCTTGCAAGAGGACTTGAACGTATCATAGAATTATGTATTAATCAGTTGGACAAGGCAACTGACATGAAACCAGTTTTAGAATAGTTTGTATTACTGTAAAGTTCATTTTGGTGCAAATAAACTATGTAGGTATAAATGCTAGTAGCCAAAACATAAGATACGCCTAAATATATAATTATGTCGTAAAAAAATTCACACGAATTGGGAATCACCTCCTATTTTTAAATCGATTTAAAATATGCAGTGATAGAACTAGATATATGTAATCTATGGATACAATAAATCATATTTACCACCTAAATGTCTCTTTGTTTGTATTGTTTTCCGACAAAATATTTATTCCTAGCTTCTTGCCGCGGCTTCGCCCGCGCGGTTGTATTCTATCGATATAGCCTCTAAAGATGTAGTTACATAGTTGTGTTACTTAATATGCAGGTTTAGTTCCTGCATTTTTCTTTTGTCACCGCGGACCGAACACACTGCCTTGAGATGTTATTTGTTATGAGCCTGTTGAGTCCCACTTCAGAGTCTCCGTTCCTTTCTTCCACTTCTCATAATCCTTTAGGTAGGAGTGACACTCGTCCCGCCGTCTCCTCCTGGGCCTACCGCGTCACCGGTTCCTGTTGCTCGGAATCCAATCGGTGGTTACTTTTGCCCAGTTCTGTTGCTACATGCGGCAGATGTGTCCAGCCCAGTTCCACTTCAGATTGGCGGTTGAGGTACTCCAAATTTTATTATATTTAAATGGAAATGCAGCAGTCTCACTAACCCGACACGATTAAAAAGCAGGATTATTTGATTGCTTAGATAAAACACTAAATTAATCAAATCAAGCATGATGAAAACCTAACTTGTTTAAAAATTAGTAAAATAGGCCCTCATAATGTTACTCCCTTGGTAACATAATGAGGTCCAATTTTACTCATTTTTGCTTGCTTTTGTCTATTTGTGTTATATGCGGTGGTGTTTCTGTCTACCAACGACATAAATTGCGTTGTTTGTCCGGTAGGTTCCAGTCTATGTTTGAAAAAAAAACATCTCCTTTACAGTGAAAAAATGCACCACTGACCACTGTTCAAATGTTCATCAGATGTAGAGGAGTATGCCATCAGTATCTTGTGTGTGATGCTGCATAGCACGCAACGTGCAGGTCCTTTGCTACTTTAGTGTAGTGAGGATAAATAAACGTTTCAAAAAAGAAGATGAATAAATTTATTAAAAGAAAATAAGGATTACAGAGTGTGTGTTAAAATAAACATGAAATAATTAAAAAGGCTTCCTGCACTTGGCTAGGCCTGTCCTAAAGGAAGCTACAACTATACCTACTATACATACTACAACCTACAACTAAGTATATAATATTACAACAAATAATACAGAAATAACAATTATTAACTATAAGATTACAAGAAATTTATATAGGTAAGTACAAGCATACGCACAATTAATGTGTTAAATGAGATATGCCCGATCATAAAAACACAAAGTGCAGTGTGTAGAGCCGACTTAGTATGGTGCTTTTTTGTTTGATTCTATGTGAAGTGAACGAAGGTCGACTAGGAGAGGGTGGTTAATTAAACACTGGACTTTATACTAAGCGCGCACAGTGCTTGCTGCTCACAAAAAGATACATACTTTACATTTTTGACCTAGTTAAGCGCCGGAGAATCTTAACACCGAGATTCAGAAACTGGCTCTCAACTAACAACGCCATCTATTGGCAACACTTAAAACTATTTCGAAATAATCGAATATTTACGTGAACACTATGAATATAATTATATTAATTGAGTTCACGGTTTAACGGTTAAAATCGTCTAAAAACGGGCTCACATTGGACGATGGCAACTGAAGAGGAGTTAGTACGAAATTAGAATGGTGCTTTTTGGTTCATTGAAAATATTAAATGGTCGACTATTGCTCGTTAACTTGTAAAAACTACTTAGGTGTGATAGTTTTCCTTTTAAATTGATTATAACTATAATATATACGCTCTTTTAAAGGATGGTAAATCGTCAAATGTGTGGGGCGGAAGGGCGTGTCAAACTCATACTGATTAAAATCCATCCGTGTTCCTTCTAAAGCCCTTTGCGTTCAACTTAATAAGTTCAGAGGAAACGATGGACTTTTGCATCTATTTCCAGAAAAGGCGTTTAAATTAATTTTTGTATACCAAATTTTGTAAATCATTATTTGAAAAGAGTAACTATGGAGTTTCTTGTCCGTTCTTCTCCATAAGAATCTACCTTTCCGAATGGACAGTAGAGTCAGTAGAGTCATTTTATTAATGTAATATTATTATTTTACTGAACTGTAAATGCTGACGTTCAAAAGTGCCGTTTAATGGACTAATTGAAATAAACGTTTTGACTTTGACTTTGACTTTGACTTTGCAGTGCATCAGGTATGTTTGCACAAGCACACGTCGATGGCTTCCAAGCCATTGTCAGACATAAATCTGCCTCTTTGCTCTGCAGAGTGCGGGTCAGCTCAAAACCATAACGGGGATGTATGATTCTCCTATGTTAGGGGATATTGTTCGGAGATGCATTTCCAACAAAAGCCTAGTTTCTAAATAGATTACAAGTTTACTAACATAGGAATACGTTATCTTTTTGTTTGCTAACCCTTATAGATGTTGCTTATCCGAATTAAAGGTTTAAAAAATATATATATTGATTAATATATTTTTTTAAATGTATAATTTTGTAAAAGGGCGAAGACCTGGTGTCCTGAAATAGAGGCCTAGAGCTTAGTTTAGGTACCAGTCTCCCACAATATTAAATGTTGTCTGACTCTATACCATTTAATATGTATTTTTTGTAATATTGTGGTGAGAAAAATAAAAAATATAATTATTATTTTATTTATTTAAAAGTCCACAAGTCCATCTTGGACCAATTAGACGCAATGGCTGCGATGAGTGACTAATCAATGGATAAGCTACGTATTAACTTTAACAGGCCCCGATCCCTAAAACTAGGGTTTTTTAATGCCAATGGCATTAACAACCAAAGGGATGAGATCGCCAAATTCCTCCGCGACCATCAACTAGACGTCCACCTCATCCAGGAAACCTTCTTAAACCCCATCGCAACGACCCTAGAATTGCCAATTATTTAGAGTTCGCAATGATAGGACCCTGAAGAACGGAGGTACCCTGATCTACTATAAAAAGGAGCTGTACTGCATCCCCTTGATTCCTCCTGCCCCCCGCTCGTTACTCGAGTACTCAGCCTGTCGCCTGATCACCACAATCTCCGCCTATTACCCACCGACCTCGATCTCGTCTCCCACGCCTGACGACCCCATCGCACTCAGTAGCGACTTCACCACCCTCTTTGGCTTGAGTGATTCCGTTATCTTAGCGGGAGATCTCAACGCCAAACATCCCGCGTGGAATTGCAACACAACCAACGCAAGAAGCAGGGTGGTGTTTAACCTAGGTGAACCCTTAACTATGACGTTATCGCTCCGATGACGCCAACTCACTTCTCACATGATCCCAACCAAAGGCCCGATGTTCTCGATGTGGCGTTGCTAAAGAACGTAAACCTCCTTTTGCAATCTATAGAAACGATTCACGAGCTCCAACTCTGACCACCGCCCAGTGATCATGCACCTAGGCTCCCGCTCGGGTCAGCTAGACCCCGAACAACCTCCCCCGTCTCAAGTGATCGACTGGAGGAAAGTAAGCGAAAGGCTGAAATCCACTACGTCACCTCACCTAGACATCATCCCCGATCGACTGAGACGATGTGTCTCAGTCGCTGACACAACAGCGGCGATCGACTCGCTTACGGATCACGTACAATCCGTCCTGAACGAATGTTCAAGGGAAGTTCCAGTGATAGAAGACTACTGCTCGAAAATCCCGGACGATGTACGGAATCTGATAAACGAGAAGAACGCAGCCATTCGTGCGTACAGCGCTTTTCCCTGCGACGCAAACAAAGCTCACATGCGCAACTTACAGCGTGCTGTGAGGGAACGCACTGCCGAGCTGCGTACCGCACGCTGCGACAAGACGCTTAGCGAGCTCGAGCCCACCCATCTCGCCTTTTGGCACCTTCAGAGGAAGTTACGATCCAAAGAAGAGGCCACAATGCCCCCTCTCTTCCGCCCCGACAAGAGTTTCGCCTTTGACAACTCTGACAAAGCGGAATGTCTAGCCAACAGTCTAGAGTCCCAATGCTCTCCTAGCTCTCAACCAGTAGACCAAGCTCACCTTGATATGGTGGATGCTGAAGTCGAACGTAGAGCTTCCCTCCCACCAGTCGAAGATCCTGATGATCCTCTGCCCCCCGTCACGCCCGACGAGGTACAGGAGATCATCAAAAGGCTTAGGAAAGCCCCAGGCTCCGACAGCATCACCAACAAGGTGTTTAAACTCTTCCCCGCCCAACTAATAGTGCTAATGACTGCCATATTCAATGGCGCATTAAGCAACAGCATGTTCCCCCAAGCTTGGGAACAGGCCACCGTTATCGGTATTCTCAAACCAGGCAAGCCCAAGTCTGATCCCGCCAGTTACCGTCCCATTAGTCTACTCAACGTTCTCGGTAAAATCTACGAGAGGCTTATTTATAAGCGGCTCAAGGATTATGCCGAAGCAAAGTCTTATCCCCGACGAGCAGTTTGGTTTTCGAACCGAACACTCGTGCATCCAACAAGTCCACCGCATCGTCGAGCATCTAAGCGCTGGTTTCCAGCGTGGCTCGATGACGGGCGTCTTGTTCTTCGACATAGCGAAAGCATTCGACAAAGTCTGGCACAATGGCTTAATTTACAAGCTCTACCAACTCGGCGTGCCAGACTGTATCGTGCTCATCATGCGAGATTTTTGTCGAACCGCACTTTCGCTACCGCATCCAGGGTGCACTCTCGTCTCCTCACCCCATCCGAGCAAGAGTCCCTCAGGGCTCAGTGCTGCAAACATCTTGGGCAGATGGTTCAGGAAATGGAGAATCGAGGTTAACCCCGACAAGAGTCAGGCGGTTCTCTTTACGAAACCGCGGCACAAACCCCCTCCCCCTCGTCCAATCACCATGTATGGCAAGTCGATCCCCTGGGAGAAGCAAGCCAAATACCTGGGGGTCATCCTGGACAGCCACCTCACCTTCGCTGAGCACATAAGCCAGGCCCGTTCTAGCGCCGCCTTCGCTCAGGGTAGGCTTCATTATACCGCCCGTAGCAAATATTCACTCATGTGCAAATTACGACTCTTCACCGCGGTCATCGTCCCATCATGACGTACGCTTGCTCCGTCTTTGCACACGCAAAGCCACGTCACCACGTCATCTCAACAGGATGCAGACGCTCCAAAACCGTTTCCTGCGCAAAATCACGGGTGCCCTCTACTACGTCCGCAATGAGACTCTACATGTCGATCTCAAATTGCCCACCATACAGCAGTTCATAAAACGAATAGCCAAACGTTTCTTCGACGCTGCTGTAAAACACCGTAACCCCCTTATCGCATCGGCCGCCCGACACGAACCCTCCCGCATCTCCAAGGTACACCGACCGAGGCATACCCTCGTCACGCCCGACGACTCTACCACTCTCCTCCAAGAGAGTCGCAAAGAGATCAGCACTCTTCGCAAACCACGACCGCCGTCTTACGCCCTTGCCGGTGAAGCCCGCCGCGACGTCTCCGTCAAAATCCGCCCCGACCCTTGCTCGAGCCAACCCGCGCTGCTGAGCTTGTAGACTGAAATTCGCTTCTTAATAATAAATCTAGTCCGACCCAGCCCGTCCCTAGCTCCCCCTAGCGACGCCCTAAGCCGAGGCCCGTACCCCACAGGGGGTGCCCTTAGCGTGTAATCGCTTAGTTTGTAAGTTTTTTATAAGCCCTGCCTGGAGGCTTTAATATTATATTAAGGCCACCACAGACACGCCCGGTTAAGCAGTCGACAATCTTATAGGTTGAACTGCGAGACGCCACTTACAAAAACAATAAAAAAAAACCCTTTGCGTTCCAGGGCCGCGGTGGCTCTTTCGAACAAATTCCGCAACCTAATGACGACACGGTTGGTGCAGTGGTTGAGCGATTGACTGCTGCGCTGCGTGTCGCGAGTTCGATTCCCGCACGGAATAAATATTTGTATGGCCTACAGATTGTTGTTCCGGGTCTGGCTTATTGTGAATGTGAGTTTATATGTTGGTTAACGCACCCAAGACACAGAAGAAATTCCTAGTGTGGGACAACGTTTCAAAAAAAACCTTACCTAATAATTGTTAATATTATGCTACTACCATGAATTTTTTCACGTCTCCAAAAACAACCGATTAGCTGGCAGAGGCTCCATATTTTTAAACAACGTATCCAACGGCACCCCTCACCAGGGGATTAACGAAAAGTAAAAAAAAAAAAAAGATTTTATTTTACTACTTAGTTGGCGTGATTTATGTGTATTTAGGTGTATTTAGGTACCCATACCAAATTCCAACTTTCTAGTGCTAAGCATCTTTGAGCTAAACTGCGGACAGACAGACGGACAAACAGACATGACGAAACTATAAGGCTCTAGACAGACGGACTGCATTTCAACTGCAATCCAACTGCACGGTTGGTTTGCAGTTCTATTGCCGTCGTGTCAACTGCATTCGAACTGCACCATACCCACCCGCCCGCACTACTTTAACGCTCCGCCCCCCCGCGCATAGAATCAGTCGTAGAAACAAGGTTAGAGTGAGCACACGCGTTGTCTGTCCGTAAATAAAATAAATATGTCGAGCAACAAGGTTGTAAGATTTAGATTTGACGAAGCTTTACTGCTACTTTTACTTCATCGCCGCCGCCGTGCTCGTAAACACAAGAGAAAGAGAAATCGTGAAATATGGGTTCAATTAATATTGCAATGTAAACACGAAGGTGATTTTTATACTTTATTACCAAAAATCAGATCACAAGAGAAATGCTTTTACAAATATTTTCGCATGTCTAGAAGAAGTTTCGAAGAATTTGAACAAAAATAGACATCAAATAGACATCAACAAAACAGACATCTTAAAAAATAAGACACCATCATGAGAAAAAGTATATCGGCAGAAGAAAGGATTGCAATTACTTTGAGGTAAGCTTTTAACAATTTTAAACATTATTATTTATATTGCAAAGCTCGATCTGTCGCCATTGAATAGGCATTATGAATTAAATTACAAAAATAGTTACTTAAAAAATATATATGTTTATAAACAGAAGAAAATGATTAACCGAATACGTCGTTTATGTATGAGCTATCATCGCTGCAATTATCAGGTGAGACAATATTGCTGTAATGAGATTCTGAAGTTCCTGGCCGATTGAATGTCTCCTGTTGGATAGGAGGTAAATTTGAAGTCGAAGGCACGTTATAGTTCATATTTGAAGTAAAATATCGCCTGAAATTATTCGTAGGCTGATATTGCGGTCCGGACATGTTATATGTGGAAGCATATTTTTTTATTATATTTATGAAATCTGCCTTTGCATCTAGCTTTAAATAAGCTGGAATTATTTTAAAATCTTTACACAAAGATAGAAGGAACAATCGGTCTTCATCTCTTTCATCATCTTCATCATTTATTTTTTTATTTACTCTTTAGGTTTAATTTTCGATCAAGTCCTCTTCTAATGAATTTTTTGTTTTACGTTTGTTAACAGCTTTTTTTTTCTTAGTTATTTCTTCTACTAGGTACAGGTTCCTCATTAGTAGAATCTAAATTAGACGATCTTTCACCTTTCTCTTGTAAGTCTTTCAAAAAGAGTACTTAACTGTTGATGGTATGTGCATGGTCGTAAATTAGAGGTCGCTGAACCACTTTTTATAGTGTTCATTCTTTTTTCATATCGTGAAAAATTATCTCGTAGTAGTTTCCACTTTTTTTGATATTGAACAGCTGAAAATAATAATTAATGTATTATTTTCCAGATATTTAGCAAGTGGATGTTCTATTGATGATTTACACTGGGCTTATCGACACGGAGTAACATATGGATTCACTTAAAAGATACATATGGTTATGCCAGAACTCACTGAAGAGAAGTGGAAAAACATAGCGGAAGGTTTTAAATATCGAGCAAATTTTCCATACTGTCTTGGTGCAATTGATGGAAAGCACGTGAGGTTAAAAAAACCTCGAAACACTGGGTCTTCATTTTACAACTATAAAAAATACTTTTCTATGATATTACTAGCCACTTGCGACAGTAACTATATGTTTACATTTGTTGACATCGGCTCTTATGAGATGTTCAGATTCTACAATATTTGAAGAAAGCGTATTATATGAAAAACTTCAACAAAAAACCATAAACATTCCGCCACCTGTAAATTCAATGCCATACGTGTTTATGGGTGATGAAGCATTTTCAATTTCTAAAAATGTTATGCGCCCTTACGCGGGGAGACAATTAAGTGTGGAAAAGAAGGTTTTTAATTACCGCCTATCACGGGCTAGAAGATTTATTGAATGTTCATTTGGTATTCTAGCAAATAAATGGCGTATTTTTCACCGACCCATCGACCATAAACCACATTTTGCAAAAGAAATTATAAAAGCTTGCTGCGTTTTGCATAACTTTGTGCGAGAAAGAGATGGGTATAATTTTGAAGATTCTTTAACTTAACCATTACAAGACATAATAATAGGCGACGGTAGTGAATGAAACTGTAGATCATCGGAGGGTAGGTATAAGAAAACAACTTACTGATTATTTTATGAGTGAAGTCAAACTTGAATGGCAAATGAATATGATTTAATGTGTCCAATTGCTTTTTGAAGTATTAAATAAAAAAAACGAATTATAATACTTACTATATATATCTCCTTCTTACTCTTTTGTTCAAATCCGGGCGTAAACATTTCGCAAATAGTGGCCCATGCTTTGTTTTTTTCAATTTTGTTACTGTAAGATTCAATCGTATAGTTCCAAATGTAAGGTTTTGATTTAATGGCACTTATAAATGCGTCAGTATCAAAATATACAGATTCATTTACTGTATTACTATCCTCGTCGCTCGACATATTTATTTTAGTAGCAGTTCACACGACTGCACGCCGACTGCAATTGGACAGCACGGTTAGTTTGCAGTTCTATTGCAGTCGTGCCAACTGCATTCAAACTGCATCCGAACTGCAAATTTGCAGTTGGATTGCAGTTGAAATGCAGTCCGTCTGTCTAGAGCCTAAGGGTTCCTTGTAGACTACGGAACCCTAAAAGGCGCGATACTTCGCGAACTTTTCGTCACGATTGGAATATTCATAGTTTTCGGAGTAAACATTTACTCGAAATTAAACTTCAAGATGGTTGCAATGAAAATAAGCTATTTTTATTTTCTATGATTGCTTTCATGGTTTTCCTCATGGCCCAGGTAAGAAAGCTGTGTGTGACCCGACATCACCATACCAGATTTTTCAAATGGAATTTTAGCCTTGAAGGAATTTAAGCCCCTTTCCCTTTGAAGGACAATTTTCGGTTGTGATGCCATATTGGGGATTTTGGTGGTAAAAACGTCACTAACTTTTACCACTAAATCATTATTAATGTTTAGCAGGCCGTTATGTTTTTAAATGACAAATGTAACTAGTTATGTCGATACTTCGATAGCAACTCGCCCTGTTACAGTTAACGTGTCCATAATGTTGATAAAAAATACTTATCCGGCTATATTACGAGTTGCTTTCCCCATTATGTATTAGCATGTTTTTGAATAATTTGTATCCTTCACGTCATTGTAGAACTCAGATATAAGCTCGGAGGTGTGTGGTCAAGAGCCACTAGTCAACGAAGCGTCAGAGCAACCAGCCGTATTTATTTGTACTTAATAAACAAATAGTTGAAAACTAAAACTTAGAATAATGCTTTCATTTAGAATAGTCGATGATGTATTAAATTATCTCAATTTAAGAAATCATAAACGAGTTTTAATCACTGGATTTGGCCCTTTCAAGGAATTTAAAGAGAATCCTAGTTGGATAGCAGTTAAAGCTATGGACAGCAAATTAATTCAAAATAACCACAAAATTACGTTGTTCAAGGAACCGATTCCTGTGCGGTATGTGGATGTGGACCTGATTGTCCCGACACTGCTGGAGAGACAGCGACCTCATGTGAGTAGAACCGCGGCACCATTACTTAGAGCACCTGCATTATCTACCAGAGCCCAGCACCCTAAGCGTGGTACCACTTTGCTGTCTGGCATAACAACGTCCTACTTTATTGATCCGCAATTCGCGGCCTTTTTCCAGGCCCGAGATTCTAATCATTAGACCAACCCATACTAAGCTTTCCAATACCCCTGTTTTCTGTTAGTTCTTTGAAGAAAAAAATATTAATTGTTCTCTGGTGCTGCTTCTTCCTATCTAGTGTGGGTTTGTATTACTTTAAGTATAATTTTATATTTATTACAGTTGACCATCCACGTTGGTGTTTCAAACGCAGTTTCGTGCTTTGTGTTAGAGACACAGGCTAAAAAACGTGGTTACGAACAATTTGATGTGGCATCCCGCAAGGCCGCGTTACATGAGAACCCGTCACCTGGACTGGACTCCATCGTCACAAGACTGGACGTTGCCGCTATCCAGAAGGAGTTCAACTCGATAGAAGGCGACCTTCATGCTGAAATATCGCATGATGCCGGCCGGTTAGTTCCTTACGTTTTTGTGTAAAGTAGCTCAGAAAACGAACTCTTCTTATAGAAATATGTTAGTCCTTATCTTTGAATCCTGGATGCCATAGAATGCCTTGCAGTCATCAACCTGGAGTCGCGCTATGTGGGCTGACCGGTCAGCGGGAATCTGAGAGAACTAGTGCGAACACATTACACTTTGCGCTTACTTGACCACATTATTATTCAAGGAAAGTGAATTTCTTGTTTACGGGAATATTTCGATACCAGAAATTTCAATTGACGTAAGGGACACTTACCCAAAATGCCAAATTGCCCCTACGATAATTAACGTAAGGTTCATTTACGCAAAATGCCAAAATGTCCCTTACGTCAATTGATATTTCTGATATCGATTTAATCCTAGTCTAGTCATTATTATACTGACCTTTATTGTTCCAGGTACCTCTGCGAATACATTTACTACACATCCCTCAGCCTGGACCGATGCCCTACGCTATTCGTCCATATTCCGCATAACAAGTACACGACCAAGAAGCTAGCAAGGGGACTTGAACGTATCATAAAATTATGTATCAATCAGTTGGACAAGGCAACTGATATGAAACCAGTTGCAAAATAGTTTTACTAGTGGTCTCCCAGTTCGACCATAATTTGACGTGCAATTCATTTTTATTTCATTTTATCTCATAAAACAACGTTTGGAATAAAAACGTTTTACATATTTGCACTAACGAACGTTTAATGTAATGATTTTTTAAGATATTGAATATTTCAACTATGTATGAAATACCTAATGGACGACTCGCCTATAACAGTTTAATAATATTGGATAGATTTCTAAAGTAATGGATAGTTACAATGTCTTAACACGTTACGTGTACACATTTTGTGTTAAAAAAATAATATTGTCTTAAAAAGTCAATATGTTGTGCTACAAAAGTTAGTGACACAAACGAATCGCTGCAAAACCGACTCCACGTAGTCTTGTCTGCCCTACTGCTGGGACCGCCAGAGCCCCGCAGTGCCGGTGTCGTGATAGGAACCATGCCTGCTGCATGTTGCTTGCTCGCTTTCTTGAGATGAGATGAGATACATAAGACTACAGAAGCTCTCAACTCGTCATCCGCGCTCTCTGCTACTTATTAAGAATGTAAAGGTATGCCCATCGGAGTTTAAGTTTCAACATACAAAGCCCCCTGCCATTATAAAAGCTTTTAAAGATCTTAAAATTAAATCAACAGAAGATCTTTGGGGAATATCTGTAAAAGTTTGTAGATCTATCATTGAAACTATTGCCCCCTACTTGGCTGTCATATTTAACACTAGTGTAGACAAGGGAGTATTTCCGGATCTCATGAAACACAGTANGGAACCGATTCCTGTGCGGTATGTGGATGTGGACCTGATTGTCCCGACACTGCTGGAGAGACAGCGACCTCATGTGAGTAGAACCGCGGCACCATTACTTAGAGCACCTGCATTATCTACCAGAGCCCAGCACCCTAAGCGTGGTACCACTTTGCTGTCTGGCATAACAACGTCCTACTTTATTGATCCGCAATTCGCGGCCTTTTTCCAGGCCCGAGATTCTAATCATTAGACCAACCCATACTAAGCTTTCCAATACCCCTGTTTTCTGTTAGTTCTTTGAAGAAAAAAATATTAATTGTTCTCTGGTGCTGCTTCTTCCTATCTAGTGTGGGTTTGTATTACTTTAAGTATAATTTTATATTTATTACAGTTGACCATCCACGTTGGTGTTTCAAACGCAGTTTCGTGCTTTGTGTTAGAGACACAGGCTAAAAAACGTGGTTACGAACAATTTGATGTGGCATCCCGCAAGGCCGCGTTACATGAGAACCCGTCACCTGGACTGGACTCCATCGTCACAAGACTGGACGTTGCCGCTATCCAGAAGGAGTTCAACTCGATAGAAGGCGACCTTCATGCTGAAATATCGCATGATGCCGGCCGGTTAGTTCCTTACGTTTTTGTGTAAAGTAGCTCAGAAAACGAACTCTTCTTATAGAAATATGTTAGTCCTTATCTTTGAATCCTGGATGCCATAGAATGCCTTGCAGTCATCAACCTGGAGTCGCGCTATGTGGGCTGACCGGTCAGCGGGAATCTGAGAGAACTAGTGCGAACACATTACACTTTGCGCTTACTTGACCACATTATTATTCAAGGAAAGTGAATTTCTTGTTTACGGGAATATTTCGATACCAGAAATTTCAATTGACGTAAGGGACACTTACCCAAAATGCCAAATTGCCCCTACGATAATTAACGTAAGGTTCATTTACGCAAAATGCCAAAATGTCCCTTACGTCAATTGATATTTCTGATATCGATTTAATCCTAGTCTAGTCATTATTATACTGACCTTTATTGTTCCAGGTACCTCTGCGAATACATTTACTACACATCCCTCAGCCTGGACCGATGCCCTACGCTATTCGTCCATATTCCGCATAACAAGTACACGACCAAGAAGCTAGCAAGGGGACTTGAACGTATCATAAAATTATGTATCAATCAGTTGGACAAGGCAACTGATATGAAACCAGTTGCAAAATAGTTTTACTAGTGGTCTCCCAGTTCGACCATAATTTGACGTGCAATTCATTTTTATTTCATTTTATCTCATAAAACAACGTTTGGAATAAAAACGTTTTACATATTTGCACTAACGAACGTTTAATGTAATGATTTTTTAAGATATTGAATATTTCAACTATGTATGAAATACCTAATGGACGACTCGCCTATAACAGTTTAATAATATTGGATAGATTTCTAAAGTAATGGATAGTTACAATGTCTTAACACGTTACGTGTACACATTTTGTGTTAAAAAAATAATATTGTCTTAAAAAGTCAATATGTTGTGCTACAAAAGTTAGTGACACAAACGAATCGCTGCAAAACCGACTCCACGTAGTCTTGTCTGCCCTACTGCTGGGACCGCCAGAGCCCCGCAGTGCCGGTGTCGTGATAGGAACCATGCCTGCTGCATGTTGCTTGCTCGCTTTCTTGAGATGAGATGAGATACATAAGACTACAGAAGCTCTCAACTCGTCATCCGCGCTCTCTGCTACTTATTAAGAATGTAAAGGTATGCCCATCGGAGTTTAAGTTTCAACATACAAAGCCCCCTGCCATTATAAAAGCTTTTAAAGATCTTAAAATTAAATCAACAGAAGATCTTTGGGGAATATCTGTAAAAGTTTGTAGATCTATCATTGAAACTATTGCCCCCTACTTGGCTGTCATATTTAACACTAGTGTAGACAAAGGAGTATTTCCGGATCTCATGAAACACAGTTAAGTCGTTCCATTGTTCAAATCGGGTGATTCTCAAGAACCCAACAATTATCGGCCGGTGTCAATTCTGCCAGTTCTCAGTAGGGTGTTTGAAAAGTTAATGCTTAGTCAGATGTTACGTCACTTTAATAAAAATTCCATCTTTCATGAACACCAGTACGGTTTCACCAAAGGGCTTTGTACAACTGACGCCGGTATCACCCTAATAAAGAACATTTTTAACGCCTGGGAAGAGTCGCAAGATGCTATTGGAATATTCTGCGACCTCTCGAAAGCGTTCGACTGCGTTAACGAACTCGAAAGCGTTCGATTAGGAATAGAGCCCTTGGTTTACTTAGTTCATACTTGATGGGCAGACTTCAACTACAACTAGATGTCAAGTACTTATGAGTGATCCTTGATAGCAAAATACTCTGGAACAAGCACCTTGACTACAAACTTAACAAAAATACAATCACACTTTACCAATGCAAAAAAATGTTAGGAAAAACTTGGGACTCTCTCCTAAGATCACGCTGTGGCTTTACACAGCTGTGCACGCCATAGGTCAGCACTGATTTGGTGGACGAGGACTAAACTCTCGACCATCGAATCTAGGCTCCAGCGGTTCCAAAGGCGGAACAGGCTACTGTTCAGGAGTCAATGAAATACGCATCTACACAGATGGCTCAAAAACTCCAAAGGGAATAGGGGCTGGCGTACACTCCCTAGACCTCAATTTTAACTTTCACCTACCACTAGGCGAACACAGCTCGATATTCCAAAGCGAGTGTTTCGCTCTAACACAAGCCGCAACAGCCGTAACGTCTAATTGCGTAGTTGTGTATCCCTACACGAGGGATGCACAACTACGCAATTAGATTTGTACCGGATAGCCTGACTTTGCTCAAAGCCCTAGAGAATAAACAAATTAACAGCAAACTAACCTTTGAGTGTCACCTGGCCCGGCAGAGTAACCGCTGTGTAACAGAATAACCCTCCAGTGGATCAAAGAGCACAGTGCCTAGGCAATGATGCCGCAGACGAACTTGCAAAGAGAGGTTCCGAGATGGTAGTGCTAGGCCTGTACCCACTCCTTCCCCTACCTTTCTAACAGTTTCGTACATTGATTCGCCAGAGATCAACGGAACTTCATAACAAAAAATGGTCACGAGCTACAAACTACAGGCAGTCAAAAATGGCAATGCCAAGTCATTACAATGCCAACGCATTATTTCGCGTTATTTCTACTCAGCCTAAGTAGAAATAACCTAAAAACAATAATAGGGACCATCACGGGCCATTGCCCCCTAAACAAAGATCTTTTTAACATAGGCGCCACGAACTGCCCAATCTGCAGGGGCTGCTTTGACGCCGAAGAATCAGCCACCCACGTCATCCTGAAATGCGAGGCCGTGGCTACCCAACGTGTAGAAATCTTCGGAACGGTGAGGTCGCTCCGCGAAGCCTGTGGAGCGCCCAGGAAACTTCTGTGCTTCTGGGCGGAGCTAGGCTGGCTAACTTAGCCAGGACACCTACGCACAACGGACCGAGTGGGAGTCTAAGTGCGGAAAATGGAGTCCCTGCTCTACTCTCTACTCTACTCTACGTTTTAAGTAACTCTTTACACGTGAACATAACTTTTTTAGTCATATTAACCTAGATGAGGCCGGTGTTTCCTAGCTGACTACCTGACAAGAAATACCGAAACAAACCAGTGGTCCTTCTCTTCTCTTCAAAAACATTTGAAAATCATGTAGGTTAACGCCTGAGGTGGCCTTTTGAGCAAATCACCAGGCAGGTTTGAGTTGACCTGTCCAGACAGTGCAAACATTTGTCAGTTATCGTGAAGCTCAACTCAGGACTACTAAGGAGCTCAGCGACTTGAAAAACAATACCAAAGAAAGGACATTTGGGTAAGCCGTACAAAGCATTCAAAATGGCCAGACAACGTTCAAATTACTCGAACGAAAAGTAATTTACATAGTTCTCACATTCACAATAAAAAAATATAATAAGTAATATAACTTTATAAAGTAGGTACTTAATCGTGTCAAAGTGTATAATCATAAAAAAATTAAAAAGCTGATTATACACATGTCCTTATGTCAACATTATTGTAGGTAATTCCAATCTTAATTATTATATAGGTCAGAATATATATGAAATAACAATAATTATGTAGGTAAGTACCTATTGTTTCCTTATGACGTAATTTTAACTAAAATGTCGAATTCCTTATGATACCTATTAAATAATGAATGAGGTACGAGTTTAGGACTGGTAATTATTTCTTAAAACAAATAAACCACAATTTGTGACGCAGCAAATACATAACAATTTATTATTTGCCTTATTAGGACCTGGAATTAAACGACGTGGTTTAAAAAATCACGTCAAAAAATTACACTGATTCCCACCAGTGTAATTACCCGCGCCGTAAGAAAAAATGCTTCCCCATTTTAGTTTTGATGTTATGCTTATGTTTTTTGCCGACTTTCGACATAAACTTTGTTGTTTTTTCATTCAGCTAAGTTTCTACACGACAATTTTTATTGTTTTATTGCCTTGAAAAAGCAGAAATGTGGTATTTTGGCTGCGCATCAAATAGTGTGTGAAACAAATGTTAATAACACGGAATAGTTTTCCATTCCACATTTTCATTGAACGGCGCCGTTTAATCAGCGGCGTAAGTGACATCGGAGCTTGGGAACCCCAAACTACGATGTCACTCGCCCCAAGTTGGGGAACCCCGACACGGATGGGTTAGGTTCGAATTTACTAGGTACTAGCTTTTGCCCCCCTCTTCGTACGCGCATATTCCGTTTTATCCCGTTCCCGTATGGCTACTCATGAATGTGGGTATCAGATACAAAAATATATTTCGAAGACCGACTGGCAGCTCCAGTGATTAGCGCGTTCAAACAAACAAACTCTTCAGCTTTATTCTATTAAAGTATAGATAGTATAGTAGATAGATTACTTATCGTCATGACATTCATGTTTGAACCTTCCTTCAAACCCTGCAGACAGAAATAGGAGCCCCGCGCAGCGGTGCTGCGTCGTCAAGTCAGAATGTTAGTATTTTTTAAATATAAACCTTGCCCCACACTAGGAATTTCTCCTGTATCGTGGGTGCGTTTACAAACACACAAACAGCCAGACCCGAAACAACTGTCTGTAGGCCATACAAATATTAGTTTCGTGCGGGAATCGAAAAAGCGACACGCAATACACGTTTCTTTTGAAAAAGTTAACAATTAAAAATTCGAAATTCATAGGTCAAAAACTCATATTAGTTATACGTACAGACGCCAGCACATCAAGCTACAACAATTGTATCGCTAAAGCATATATTTTATAGATTTTCAAATGTATCGCTAAAGCATTAGGTTCAAGGTTGATTGGGAAAATTTACCATGTTCGGGTAGCTTGACGTGTAGGTACTTTATTTATACGTCGTCGTCACGTAGTGCCCTCAGACGTTTTATGCAAATAAATAACGGTAGTGTAGCGATACTACCTACCCCGATTGGAACACAAAAACGTCAATTTCGAACTTTTTAGGAACCTCGACACCTATTCTACGCACAAAGCTACAATTTTTGGTTAAACTGGGGCCAGTTTTTTCAACTTTGTGTAGGTACGGATTGACTTTTCTTGATCCGTTATATCTTAAACATAACATAGCAGAACTAAGCCAAAATCTTAGAAAAGCAATGGCTGAATTAATAATAAAAAAATAAACACATCTAATCAATTTTTGATATGTCGTATGTACCTACCTATATATTGACATTTCTAAGGGTGATAATAATGTTTAATTCTGTAAAAATAAAATAGATAAAACCTATTCAATGCATAGATATTGTAACGAAAAAAATAGAGACAAGTTAATTTTCCTAGCTTTTATTAAAATTATCGCGTTTTCGTTTCTTTTTACCATGACCGGAGCTAAATTAAGTAAGAAGAGCTCGTGGCTAAATAATAACAGCCGGACGGGTCTATCCAGGTCTATCTTCAAAGTTAGGCAACGCTTACCGTAGCTGGTCTGTGGATGGGCTTCTTAGCATACCGAGATTCCTCCGTGCCTTGGAATGCACGCACAGAGTACTTTTAATGCACGTTAAGCCGTTAGTCTCCGCTGTCATTTGTAGATATTTGATAGTCGTTACGGATTGTAAGAAGCCAGAAAATCTGACACCAGTCTTGCCAAGAAGTACCATGTTAGTGTGTTACCCAGTTATTGGGTTGTGGAGTGGGGGTTTGGTAGGCAAGCAACAGCTGCTCTTAAAATACTGGTATTCAGCTGAATCCGGTTTGACTGGAAGCCGACCCCAATGGAGTTGGGAAAAAGGCTAAACAAATGATGACGATTAGAAAAGCAAGTTACAGAATTTTTTAGAGTTCGGAGTTTTTGCAGGGCCCAAAACCCAATTTTCCTGGTCCAACACGCGAGTAGCGCCATCTATCGGCAATGCTGAATATAAAACGTATATTTTTCGTAGACGGGTTTCAAATTAACAAAATTAAAAAACATGTGAATACAAAATTACAAAAATAAGTAGAAAATAAAAGAATTTACAGATTATTAGCACAGAGATCACTGTAATTGCTACATATTTTTAGTCTATGGGTTCATGTGGTTTTCGGTAATTTTAACTGTTGATTCGTAGTATAGTGTAGATGAATTGAAGTAAAAACTTTATGATGTCTTTCTAGTTAAATCTCATTTATTCCAGGGGATTTGAGACCGTCGTTTATCACAATAAATAGGCTGAATGGTTTATGGCCTGGACATTTTTCTTTTCTGTCACATCACCATTCAATGTTATCATTCATTCACTCATTTCGCTAATTTTCATTCATCAAATGTCGGACGACGTCTTTGGTTTCATGGCGCGTTTTAACTTGTAAAATGTACGTTTGGTGTAATAGTTATAAATGTAATTACTTAGCTAATTGTCTATTGTAGTGTGTTAGTTATAAAGTAACTACAAAAACCAAGTAACAGAGTCCACAGTTAAGTTCAAGGTGTTTACCTTGTTTTTAGGTTATGTTAGTGCTTGGTCCATATTTTACAAATAAAACGTATTTAAAATGACGGACGGAGATTCCGGTGAGACTGGCAGGGTGGTGGCGATCCCCTGTCCTTTCGTGAAAAGAAGAGTGGAGTGCGCTGGCGCGGCCTTTCTTAGGTATTACAATGTAAAGTGCCATGGTGGCGATGCATTGTTCCAAACGCTCAAGTCAAATGAAAAGGCCGAAGAAGTCATCTTCGACGATGACGTCGAGTACCTGCGAAGTTTGGATCCCAAAGATTGGAAGATGCAAGATCACTATGCCGTTCTAGGCATGAAGAACTTGCGTTACAAAGCGACCGATGACGATATAAAACGTGCTTACCGGCAGAAGGTGCTGAAGCATCACCCCGACAAGCGCAAGGCGCAGGGCGAGGAGATCCGCAGTGACGACGACTACTTCACGTGCATCACAAAGGCCTACGAAATCCTGGGCACGCCAGTCAAACGCAGGTCGTACGACTCGATAGACCACACTATTGACGACAATGTTCCTTCACAGAGTGATATCAAGAAAGACGGCTTCTACAAATCATTCACTAAGCACTTTGAGTCTAATGCACGGTGGTCTGAGAAGAGGAATGTGCCTTTATTAGGTGATGAGAATAGTACCCGGGAACAGGTTGAGAGGTTTTATGCTTTCTGGTATGAGTTTGAGTCGTGGCGTGAGTTCTCCTATCTTGACGAGGAGGAGAAAGAGAGGGGAGCAGACCGGGAGGAGCGGCGGTGGATCGAGAAACAGAACAAGGCTGCGAGGGCCAAGCTGAAGAAGGAGGAGATGGCTAGGATACGGAGCCTGGTGGATCTGGCATATGCCAATGATCCCAGGATCCAGCGGTTCAAGCAGGAGGACAAAGACAAGAAGTTAGCTGCCAAGCGAGCCCGACAGGTATTCAATACTAGTGTATTTATCACCTGCACACTTCTGATTTAGTTCACTACCCTGTCATTAGCCAGGTAGTTATAGTGAAGAAGTTCCCTTATACTTTGTAACTGTCAGGAAAAGTCTTGCCTCTTTCATCATTGAACTTAAAATACTCTGCAGTGACCTTTATACAATAGTTCACATATCTGTTTCTCCCTTATTGTATTGCGTGCTTTTGAAAAATATTTCGTAAAGCTACCTTAAAACATAAATTTAAAAAAATTGATATCATTATTTTGCATTTGGCAGCCCTGCTGATTAAGTATCCATCATAGTGTCCTTGTATGTGTAGTTAGGTTTGAATAATTTGCTTTCAATAGTTATGAATTTTATAACCAGTACAAAGTTTTAGAACCTCGCAATATTGTAAACATGAAATTCTGGATGCCAATGGTCACAGCTCTACCAAGTGCTAAGTTTCATTCAAGTTTTAAATGAAACTTAGGACTTGGTTAGGCAGCAAGCTGGAATTTTTCATCCCTGCATTTATTAATTTGTTTACTATGGAGTTGTCATGTGGGTAAAGCCGTGGGCAGAAGGAGAAAGTAATGTTGTTTGCTTTTTTTTGTAAAAGAAACAATGCAATAGAATAGACTAGAATATATTTTTATTGTAAAACATGAGTATACATCAAAACACGTGCAAGGTCTTAAAATATTGGTTGGATCTGCATGTTTTGCCATTTATGGTGTACAAAAACAACATATTTGGTTTAAAATAACCACAAAAGATTTGAGTCTAAAATTTTTTTAACAATACAAAACAATTTTTTTCTTCATTGTAATACTACTTAAAAAAGGAAGAAAATGTACAGATTAGGTTTTATAGATTTGAGATTCAAATTGTAAAAAATGTCGTAATTGCAGAAAAATACAATAAATTAATTGCATTCATTTAAGAAATCCGATATGGTATAATAGCATTTATTTAAAAAACTTCTTTTGTGGAGTGCATATTCTCTCAGTAGAAGTTGTTGGAACTTGTTTGCCATTAATTATTTTATTATATCATTAAGGAACTACCTACTTATATTTTCTTCTTCTCTTATTTCATCATACATTAATGATTCCATTTATTTAATTTCAATATCTCTGCACTATCTGTTATATATATATATTACCAACATGTACAAAGAGTCAACCATTATAAATTTTGCTGCCACCTGCGGCTCCGCCTGCGTGAATGTCGAAAATTATGCCAAGAGAACATACTCCCGGGATAAAATGTCCTATGGCTTATTCCACTCTATAATCCAATTCATTATGTTCAGCCGTTTTGACATTATTGAGTAACAAACAGCCATCAATTCAAACATCAAACTTTCGTATTTATATGTTATAAGTAAATAGATTATATAAAACACACATAATCTAATACCTAATCAAGCAATTCTTGTATATGTGTAATCTGAATCTCGGAAACGTCTCCCAACGAATTTCATGAAATTTTGTATGCAGGGGGTTTCGGGGGACGATAAATTGATCTTGCTAGGTTTCATTTTTAGAAAACGTTTACCATAAAAAAACCATCGTCATCAATGTCATCCCGGTACTATTATTATTGTCAGTTTGAATCCTAGCAATTTACTCAGCATGAGATATCTCAACTCTCACTCAATACAACACACATACTCAATTCCACTTTATCAATTTCAGGACGCGGTACAAGCAAAGAAAGCTGAAGAAGAGCGTCTCATAAAGGAAGCTCAGCTTGCCAAGCAAAAGGCGGACGAGGCGGAGCGCGCACGCATCGAGGTGGCGCGGGCCGAGCGCGAGCAGCTCAAGAAGAACCTGCGCAAGGAGAAGAAGGCGCTCAGGGACATCTGCAAGGCCAACAACTACTACTCCAGCACCGAGGACGAAACTGTCGCACACATGGCTGCCGTAGAAAAGATCTGTGAAATGCTGAAAGTAGTAGAAATACAAGACTTTGTTAAAGAACTAGAAAGCAAAGGTAGAGACGCTTTCATTAGAACCGTCAAAGAAACTGAAGACAAATTAGAAGCGGAGAGGAAAGCCATCTTCGATAATAAGAAGGTAGAAGAACAAAAGGCTAAAAAGGAATCTGCACTCAAACAGCCAATAGAATGGAGCGTTGAGATGACACAACTTCTCATTAAAGCTGTAAACTTATTCCCAGCTGGCACCAACCAGAGGTGGGAAGTGGTGGCTAACTTCCTCAATCAACACGGCACATTTATTGATGAAAGACGGTTCATAGCAAAAGATGTTTTGAACAAAGCTAAAGACTTACAAAGTGCAGATTTCTCAAAGAGCAGTCTCAAGAAAGCAGCCAACGAAGAAGCGTTCGACCAGTTTGAGAAAGAGAAGAAGAAGGGATATAATCACATTGATGAAACTGGAATTTCGAAGAGTGATAATCCTGTGAAATTAGTGAATGGAACCGCTACTCCGAAACCTGAAGAGGTTGCCAAACCAGAAGACAAAGCTTGGACTAAAACTGAACAAGAACTGCTGGAGCAGGCCATCAAGACGTTCCCGGTGAGCACCGCGGAGCGCTGGGAGAAGATCGCTGACTGTATACCGAACCGTACGAAAAAAGACTGCATGAAACGATACAAGGAGTTAGTCGAATTAGTTAAAGCAAAGAAGCAAGCCGCCAATCTCGCGAAATAACATACGACACCATTAGTTCTGTATCAAATTGTTTACCATCTGCCACCAAGTTAATGACCAAAGTAGATAAATATGGGTATATTATATTTACATGATAAAGTTTCACTGTTGGCTCGTGACAAAGACATTATTAAGAAAACTATAAACATTATTGTAATTATTGCTTCATGGATTAGTAATTATGAAATAAATTACTGTTTTCTTTTTAAAGAAATTGTGATGTATGTTTTGATTACTCAAAGTACCCTAAAATTTGGTTTGATCAATTAATCATAAGTATTTCAACCACTTCTTTATCTTCCTACCGCTACAAATTAACATTTTATGTTAAAAAATACTCAAATTCATATCACTTCTATTCTTTTACTTAGTCATATGTATGTACCTAGATGGTTTGTGATATTCAATTTAGAAGACAAAATCTATGTATTGGATATTTTAAGATGAAGCTTGGCTTGGCAAATTTATGTATATGAATAATAGTGTGGCGGTTAAAAGGTAGCTCCTTAATATTTATTATACAGTATGATCTGTCGGATTCATTGATCGAACTTAATCGAAACAATCGCGAGCAACATTCCTCTCTGCAGCACATACGTATACAGCTAAATGTTGTAAAGTAGCAAATATTTCTGTATTGCCATTTTAATGACTGGCTGGCGGAGGTTCGCGTGTCCGTCGCGGTCGCCTGCTCGCAAATGACACGCTCACTCAGCACTCTGCCTGTCCCACGATCTGCATACCTGTCGCACCACAGTACCACTTAGGAAGCTGGCCTTTACACAATTATTGAAACTGTACATAGAAACGCTTGATAAATTGTGCTGCTATTGAAATTGTTCAAGCAGTTTTCGTTACGTTTAGAACGTTTGTAAGTTAGAATCGATTATTATTTTAATCGCATCAGTCGACAAAATATGCTGTTATGTTATGCATTTTATTAGTCGTTTACCTACCTACAGCTTGGTATGACATGTAATGATTTAAGTAGGTACAGACGCCAGCACATCAAGTTACCCGAAACTGTCAAACTTTCCCAATCAACCTTGAATCTAAAACTGTAACAATAAAGTTGAAAATCTATTAAAGAAATTTGACAGATTGATGTTCTGTACGTTTAAAGACCGGCAATTTCGCCGGTGGATGTTACGAACCAATTGACTGTAATTATAATTGTTCATAATACTAATAAGCTTAGAATGTGAACTGATGCGAAAAATAACATAGACGGTGGCTTAGTTTTCTAAGCAGTTGTATTTTCATATGATTCACAGAAAAATGTGTTAAATGTAGTAGGCCCTTAAAATTTAAATGAAGTGTAATCTTTATACCTCTACAAGCATCCCTTTTCCGTGCTTACTGCACTTTCCCGCCATAAGTAATGTTTGTATGGCAACATGTCCGTTCAAAGACACGACAAACGATCATCTTGTGTCATATTTTTATATTTATTTGTTTATTGTGATGATGAATATAGTCAATTTGAAATTTTTATATGATTTTTATTTTATATAATACTTACTGAAAGTTCCACAATTCAAAGGTCTTCACATCATGACTTGTTACATCAATGCCCATTTCCTCGCAACCAGAGACGCGTCAATTTACGTCGTCAGTGTTCTAAGTCCATCACATCAGCTCAGAACTCCTGCTGTATATTACCTTAGAACAGCTATGTTCTTGGACACCAACCTCGGGGGGGTATCTTAGATCTGTTCGCACAGATTTCAAGTGGTTACCACGTGATCCCTGAGAGTACGGTCAGTAACCAAAGTCAATAAGTTAAAATATTAGTTCATGGCATGGCTTTTGTAGAAGGCAATAAACTTGTTTTGGTAACCATAATCTAAATTGACACTAGATTATTTTAGTAGGTACCTATATCCTACTTCTTTTCCGTATTTTTTTGTTTTCGTATTATTAAGCTTTATTGTATTTTCACAATTAGACAAAAACTAACTACAAATTTCGTCCTCAACGCTGTCAGCTGGTAATGTGCTCAAAAGACTGGCGACTTAGCCTCTGGGCAAAGTAAAAGCCAGCCCTTGGGTCACGAGAAGTGTCATGCCAACTAGCCTTTTCGTAATTTCTTTGAAAACAATGGCGCGAGGGTTTCAACCCTAAACGGCTCGAAAATATAATTACCAATAATGCTACTTACTAAAGTTTACGCCGCTTGAGGTTCGCCGACGGTGACAAGAGCTTGTCGGATGATGTCGTTTAAATTAGCGTGACGCCCAAAATGGCTCGCACTGCGGCGACAAGCCCATGGTGCCCGAGGCTGTTGTCAACCTCACCACAGTGACAGCGATGAGAACCACATGGGGCTCCTAAACGTAAAGAAGCAGCGGGGCGGAAACTGGTGTCGTCGACAGAGTGCCTAGGTTCGGCGACGGTAGTGCGTGAAGCCAAAGACCTGACTACCATTTTCCTGCACCCAGCAGGCGCGCACGCTCAGCAGTAGTAGCAGACGTGGTCAGTAAGTTGTTCTGGACTACTCTTCAGAGATGGGCTCGTGCCACCGCCTCTGGGAAGGTGGTTTGTCAGGTTGGTCAGTATTCGGGCAAACGATGAATATGTATTTTAATTGTTTTCAGTCATTTATTATACTTACTGAATTGCTAATCGACTTCCGATGCTGACCGTACTCAACGTGGGAGTTGGGACTGTCGAGACCACATCCACAAAACCACACGATTGATTAACGGCAGTGTTGCCGATGCTAGAGGGCTATAAAAAGGATTGGGTACCTAACGACGTAGAACCATAGCCTTGTAGGTACTACAAGAACTATTGAGAATCACTAGTGTTTGTTCGAGCAATCGAGCCTGATGAGTAGGTAACTACTTACTGATGACCTCTCGGGAACTTGGTCATAGGTACCTACATAATTTAAGCGTCGCCGAACTCGCCGAGTAGGTAGGTACCTACGTGATTGCAGTAGCCCAGTAGGTCTTAGGTACAGAAAATATAATTATACAAATCGATTAATCGACTTATCTATAAACTGCTCTTCTACCTTTTTAGGACATCCTAAATCTTGTTTGAGCGAATAGGTACACCAGCGACAGCTATGATATGTTGCTGGAATAAAATAAAGCACCTACATAAATAAGCGCTAAATAATAATAATTTACCATTGTGCACCATTGCACCATTCAACCGTCAATAATATAAATAAGCAAGCTATAAATAGGTCGGAAAAATAATCTAAGTAAGGTCAAGGGCCCGTAAACGAGTCGTCATTACAAGAATTACTGGCTGTTGTGCATTTCCGAAGCCGAGCATTTAGAGGCCGCCCCAAGGTCATCGGCCGGCAGGTGCTCTTACATTCTTACAATGTAGATACTTACTTGTTATGTATTTATTCCATACACGGTGTATTCTGTTATAGCGGACGCCAAGGCCGATCGATACATTGTTTGGCTATGAGAAATTAATATTATTTTAAAGATTTTACAAAAACATGACCACATTGTTTGTGAAACTTGCGAAATGTTTAAGTTTATAGCACGTCTCCGCATGGAAGATTCTCATGCATAGACATACCTAAATGTGGACTTCGATAAGCAAAAAATAATTTCCTAGTAGGTAGGTACCTACCCTTCATTCCTAAAATAGACGATGACTGAGCTTGTGATATCTCATTACCATATAAAAGTACCTACACGGTATTGCTGGCAGTTATTTTTAGCTAGTCAGAAAAATACTTTCTCCCGTCTCTCTAATGTGATATAATATAACTAATGAATTGAGATTTTTCTCACGTGGCCGTTACAATGTTATGGAATAGACCGTTTATCTCGGTGTCTGATTTTAAAAGTGCATAATTTAACCGTGAGAAGGATAGGTAGGTAACCGAGCAGTAGCACTCGCCTGTTTTTAACCGATTTAAAAAAAAAGAGGAGGATTTCAATTCGGTTGTTTTTTTTTTGTATTTTTGTTACTTAAGTACCTCATAACTCCGTAATTTATGAACCGATTCGAAAAATTGTTTTTTTACCTACCTATGTGAAAGGATATACTTTCCAATAGGTCCCACAGAAATTTCATCAAAATCGATTCAGTAGTTTGGTTTTTAAATAAAAAATTGCTGGAAAAAATATGCCAGCCAAGTAAACGAAATTGCGTATTTTGCTTTACAGGAAAGCAAAATACTTTTCAGTGGTGGTGTTAGGTGTGGGGTACCACAAAAAAGTTCAAAATAAAAAACTTTTTTACAAAAAATACAACAGACTTCCATAAAAAAAAAACTACAAAATGTAAAAAACTTTAATTTCGGAAATCGGTGTTTTTTGCTGTTTCTTCGTATTTTCATTGTATTGAAGACCCAGGAAGGGTCGGTCCAAGGGTCTGCGGTGATTTTGCACTGATTTGACTCACGTGCAGAGATGCCCATGTAAGAAGGGGTTAAGATATCTAGGTTACAAGTTACTCGAAGTTGGAAGTTATAAGTTGTGATGTTAAGGTTACAAAGGTGAGTAAATAGTTCTTGCCGATGCCGACGAACACCTGCAGTTACCGCCAAGGTATTTGCCTTGTCAGTGCACTGGAACGGAACCCATTCCCTCATGAACTCCCAAACAGGAGCGCAGCAATCCTGTTAGGCGATTGAGTTTGCACGCAATACACAATAAAAAGGAAAGAGGGAAGGTAGTGCTAGCTACAGGTACCTAAATTAAGTGGTGAAAATTAAATGATACAAGACTTTTTGAACAGCCGGAACTTCAGCAGCCATAATCCACTATGCACACTGCAATTTTTGATTTTTCAATTTAAAAATCCCAATTGGGGCCAAATGGGGCGATCCATTTGTCAATACATCGATAAGTAACATTTATAAGCAATGTGTATGCATTTGTGACAGACTGCATTTGAATATTCTTCATGCAGCCAGTTTTGGGCATGCGCAGAGTGTGCCAGGCATGCACCGAATGACCACACTCGGAATAGAAACGACTTGCTATAGAAAACATTATTTTCTGAGGATGTTCTATTACATGAATAAGTATTGTGGAATTATCTTATTATGGAACTGGAAGGTATTAGTTAAACAACAGTAGAATAACGATCGTCTAGTTATATTTTTAGGTTGTTGACCTGCCCCAAAAACTGGGCAAAAATCAGAAATCTATATAGGTAATTAAAAAGGGAAACTCACTTAAATATACCTACTACTATAGGTAATATACTCGGACTAGGAACATGAAATTTTGTACAACACAAGACTTCCTACTATGATTTAGGTGAGCGCAGGGATTTTCAACCTTTAAGAAGGCGAAAAGGGGGAAAACAGCATGGGCGTGCAGTTGGCTACAGTAAGGGTAGGCCAGCCCATACATAATGCCAAAAAAAAAAAGCTCACCACATTATTCAGGGTTGAAATCACGATACTGACGATGCCAATTTTCGCTATGAAAGTAGAGGATTTTTTTTTTTTTTTTGGGCATTATGTACGGGCTGGCCTACCCTTACTGTAGCCTACTGCACATGGAAAACAGTACAAACTGTACTAAATCTAAACAAACGCAAACGAAGTCGCAAGCGAAGTGCTGGTGCGCTAGGAACTATCGAGGAAATAAAATCTATTTGCCACGATCAATTTCAAGATAAAAACGCGATTTAAAAGACACAGGAAGTTCGTGGTCCCTTCACTTGAGGGGCTTCATAAAAAATAAAAACATGTAAGTAGGTAGGCGAAACAGCCATGCGATCGACAGATCGGCTCGTAAACTTCGTTGGCAACGACCATATTATTATCATCCGCCTCCCGCCATCACGAGCCGATTAGCCACGAAATAACACCACATATCCTGTTACGAAACAGAGGACGAGTTTATTCAGATAAAAATAATCGTAAACATACATTGACTGAAATTCAATTAAGTGCCACTAAAATATAAAATGTATGCTATTTTATAATACACAGTTGCGGTGTTTCTACATGGCCTATGGTTTTAAAGAAGCTAGAAATAAATGCCTGCTGTATGAAATTCTAGTGAGGCACTGAAAAAGGACTTCAAAATTGATGTTAAGCTAGGCCTGTTTTATTTAGTTGTTTTTTCGGGTTACGTACCCGAAGGGTAACCAACGCAACCCTATTACTAAGCCTCCGCTGTCCGTCCGTCTGTCAGCGGGCTGTATCTTAAGAACCGTAATAGGTAGACAGTTGAAATTTTCAGAGTGTGAGAGTCCGACTCTCGCCGGTTTTTTATTGGTCAGATCATGGACATAGAAAATAGCTGTGTAATATAAATTAGCAAACATTTTCGTCTCTTTAGTCCTAGTTACATCTAGTATTCGCTTACACTGAAGATACTCGACATCCAGGGGGTGTAGGGGCACAGATTTCTTTGCAGTTAGCCTAACCTAACGAAGTCATTGATGAATTTACGAAAAGAAATGCAAGGGGGCTTGTTATACGTTAAGCAAAACAAAATGTTGTGCTTTTTTAGTGTTTACTTTGCTAAAACCCACCCTCAGCGGGGTCAAACCGTCCCCAAACGACAATCCTGGATCCGCCCCTGGTACAGTCACCAAAGCTAATTGGTATACAGGCAGCTAACTTGCAACTACTTTAAAACAATGTTGTGAGTGTGCTGATTAGATAATTATTGTACACCACACTCGTAAATTTGTCATAAGCTTAAAAAGTTATAAATAATGCACCCATTAAAAATAAATATTGGCAGTGCAGTGGAAAAAGAAATATTTTTGCCTGTATACCAAATAGCTTTGTTGACTGTACGTATCCGCAGTTGAAGGCATTTATTCGTCGTTACTTTGAAGCGTTCTTGAAAATAATAATTGTAGTGTAGGATTTCTAATCGTAATCCGCTCGTATTGTGGTATACTTATATCATATCTATTGGTAATATCTTCGAGAGAAATCGCGTCGTTATCCACAAGTAGGTATGTTGAGTTTAAATGTCTAGGAAGTGGTGCAGACTAGCGAAGGATTAACTTTAAGCTATACTAATATAGTAAAACAGTTTTTTTTTGTCTGAACGCGCTAATCTTTGGATCTACCAGTCAAATAAAAAAATAATTTATACAGCCCGATTCTTAAGGAAGGCTTTTGGGCTATTTTAACATCACGCTATGGTCCTTAGGAGCCATGCGGAAATCAGAAACTTCACCGGAAAATTGCAGACCCCGTAAGATTGTAATAAATCTTGATTAGATTATATTATGAAAAAATCGTTTATGGTTACAATGAATGAAATTGAAAAATTAAAAATGTAATGTTTAGCTAGTATGTATTTGATTAGAATAAAATCGATAGTTACAATAATACAAATAAGTAGTAAATACTTATAAGCCTTTAGAACATTTTTGTATTTTTAGATTACAATGGCGTATTATTTATAGAGACAAGAAAACAGAAAAAAAATTGGCCAAATGCGTGTCGGGCCAAGCAGTGTACGGTTTCGAAGTTTACATTCTCTATACTTACTGTAAAAAAAAGTCCGATGTGAAAACCCCCAGGCACTCCCACTGGTAGTATACAATAAATCCCATTCAAATTCAATCGTTTCCAGTATTATAAACGTGTCTTATTTAGAAAAAAAAAAATCACAATTTCACGCTATATTTTACAATCTTACGGCGTTTGCCATTTTTGCCATGGATACTTTTAATCAACATACCAGTGTCCATACATTAATGGGAATATATATTGGCTTTGAATAAGGTATATCAGCGGATGCTGATAATGTTTGATGGAGCCTAAAGCTACCAATTAAGCCAAAAATAACGGTTTTCAGTATCAACGAATAAATGCCACATTAATCTGCGATCACTAGTCTGTGTTTACTCATTAAAATTAACATTAAAAAGATTATAAATATTTGAGTTTGGTTCAGTTCCACTAAGGCACGATCAAGGCCATACATTGCAATTAAAGCTTACCGTATTTAAGTACGTATTACACTTAAATTATTATTTTACTTATAAACGTTATATTTTGTAAATATGAACATGTCGTTCTATTAATGTGACAATGTTTCTGAGATTCTTTAGAATAAGGTAAATTGTATATAGAAAAGTTGCCATTGTTTAGCTAGTTTTTAAAACATTTTATATCCGTTTTATCATTAAGTTTTGCAAAATTATGATTATTAACGTTTATAAGTATATTCTTACAATTAACATAGTTTAGTACAAAAGTGGACAGGCACGCAATGTTGAAAAGCGATTAGGTATCTTATTCTTTCAACGAAAATGATTAAACATTTTGCAATTAATAATTTCATAAACAAAAATTTCAAAACTCCTTTCGATTCTTTAAAAGATAATACCTTTTGAACAACGCTGTGCGCATCTGTATCTACCTGCATACTTTTACTGTGACTGTACAGACGCCAACACATCAAGCTACCCGAAACTGTCAAACTTTAGTGATAAAGTTGAAAAATCTATTATAGAAAATTGAAAGATTGTTGTAGCTTGATGTGCTGGCGTCTGTGCACATGTTAATATTTCGCAACAATAACAATAAAAGATTCCAAAACACATAGTTGGATTGAATAAATCAGTACCTAAGGTAAATTACAGCCGGTCTCAATAACGTATCTACCTTTGACCAACTGTCAAATTAGCTACCAACAGTAGCTGAAAACACGTTTGAACGGCAAACATGACGTTTCAGCTACTGTTGGTAGCAAATTTGACAGTTGGCTAAAGGTAAGGATTAATTATTAGATAGTTAATCCAGGAACAAGTAATACGAACGGATGAAATACCAATGTTATTAACGACTATTGTCCATTACCTGTATGTGCGTGTGAGTGACCTTTATTATGGAGTGATGTCACTCGCGACGTGCTTTGAATAGTCATCTTTATGCTAGAGAAAGTCACTGTGAAAGCAATTAACTATTATATTTTCTAACTCACTTTTGCATATGCGAATAATCTCTTATCTTAATAACAAAAATATTTATGAGAAATTATAATAATACGAATAATTTGTGAAAAAAAAAATCTTTTTAAAGCACCAAATGGGCACCAAAACTATTATACTGTAATAAATGTTCATTTTAAAATTTAGTGGAGATTAAGTACAAAATTGAGGTCATTTTCGCGAATATAACGGAATTAAAGACGTTTAAGTTTCAGTATGTTCGCCACAATTATATATAACATATATAATTTTGGCGCGCTATTAATAACATTTCTTCATGCATTTAATCAATGTCATGCATGAATTATAATTCTCTATATCTATGTGGTCTATAATATTTCTCTAGTATCCAATGGAATATGATGTCATAAGTGTGTCATTTTGTTTATGAGCAAAATGCACATCCCTGTTTACTACCTACATATTTTTCATCATATAAGTCTTCTTTTTCATATAATTTCTAACTTATCATAAAGAGAGACAGCAGCTGCTGAAATGTGAAAACAATATCTGTGTTGCTAATTCAATACAACAAACAATAAAATGGAATGTTTGATTAAACATATTTAACTTATATCTAGATAAAGGCACACAGACCTTAGCTTAAAATGGCTCATTGGTTTCTGCAGGTACTTTCTGCATGTGCTCTGCAACACCATCCACATTTAACGACTATGATTCATCTCATTGGAATCTGGACACAAGTGATTCATGAACCAGCACTAATTTGATCTGATTTTATAACTGAGCAGAATTTCGATTACATAATTTACTTCTGGAAATCATGGCCAACTTAAATAGTGAGCACATTGAGTTACATCAATAAAACCTTAACATTTTTGAGTAGGTTCTAATTTTGAAAATTGAAACGGTAAAAAGCAAATATTGTCTCTTGGTTGTTAGTCTTTTAGGTTGATGTTATGAGTGCATGGAGTCATAGACCTTCACTCCAAATATGTTTATCTAAAGAGGCAGTTAAAGTATTTATCAAAAACACTTGGGTGCAGTACCTACATAAGTAGAAGGAAGACTACCTACTTGAGATTATCTGTTAAAATGGCCAAAGTACTTAAAATAGATACTTGTTTCTCCAATTCTAACTGATTTAGTTTGACTTAAATATGAATAATATTGCAGAGTTTAGAGTAAATAAAATAAATAATCATTAATTCTAAGAAAAATATCAAAAATTCTTTATAAAAATTGCCAGCAACACGGCCTTATTAAAATAGTATAAAATAAATGTTAAAAACCCTTGGAAAAATATCTTGATACTTGCTGTATTCAATTATTTACTCTTGAATATCTTATAAAAACCGTTTTGAGCTGGATTATACATAATAATCCAATAAAATACGAACACATAGAAGCCAGCTACCAATCAGATCACTTCACTAATCACCACTAACATGTAGCTGAGCTCAACATTTAAACAGATCAATTAAATCACTAATCTTTGAAAGGCCAACCATTTCTTTCTCACAAGAAAACTGTCAAACTATTTCACTGTATTTTGCATCCCTTTCGTTTCTTATTGATGTCAGCTTGCTTGCTCTTCTTCTTAGCAAGGCCTTCAGCAGTTATATCAGATATTACTGACAGCCTCTTACTGGTGTCATGTCTGTCTGGCCCCACATGAGGAGGACTGACATCAGGCGGGTACGTACTGCTGTACAAGTTGTTGTTCTCACTGTAGCTGTGAGGCATATTAGGTGGGGGGATGCTCTCAGGCACTGAGTGGTCTGTGGGGTAGTGTGATGCTGGCCTTATGCTCACAGGGTCTGGGAAACGAGGCTTCTTGCTAGATGTTGGTGGGGGAGGAGGCTGTCGGTGTTGTATGGAACTGTTATTACTCTGTACCCTTTTATCATCAAAAGATTTTGAGTGAGCATGAGATAGATTGCTGCCTGAAGTACCAGCTTCAGATTGTTGAGCATAGTACTGGTTTGATACCTCCAAGGACTGCAAGGCACTGGCTTTGGATTGAATGGATTCTTTTTCAAATGGTTCAACATAATGCAAATCAGAGTCAACAGATTTGCACAGTCTGAGTCGGTTCTCACGGATCATGTCTCGAGGATTGCAGTAGGCATCACACAATGTGGCCTGTGGAGTGGGAGCTTCACTGTCAAGCTGCGGTGCTTGTTGTTGGGCGGCCATTCTTTGCTGTTTTTTCAGTAGAGCCTTCTGCCTTGCCTTCTCCTTGGCTCTTTGTAGCTTCTTATATTCTCTCTCTTGCAACAATCTGGCCAGTTCACCGTCTTGAGCTTCCACTGCACAACGCATATCAGCCAGCAGGGCATCCTGGTTGTTGTCTTCGTGACTCAGTTCTCTAGCAAGTCTTGCATCTTTCTCTTCTTGTTCCAATCGCCTCCTCATGTCTTCAAGTTCATTGGGAGAAAGACCTAGCTCTTCAGGATTGAGGTCCTCACTTGGTACAGTAGCAACGGGCGGCGGTGCCGGTGGCGCGGCGCGGGAGGAGCTGGGCTGCTGCAGCATGTCGGCGCCGCGCTGGCGACGCTGGCGGCGCAGGTTGATCTCGGCCATCTCGCGCGCGATCTCGGCGTCGATGTCAGCTTGGCGGCGCCGTGTGAGCTCGCGCAGCTGCACCTCGTGCTCGATGTCGCGCTGCTCGCTCAGCGCGATGGGAAAGTCCTCGCGGATCTGCTGGTTGCGGTATCTGTTCTCGCAGAGGTGCGAGGATATTTCGCGGTCCTGCAGACGGTGCGCCAGCGCTCCGTCGGCGCGCACGAGCCACTGCTCACGCAGGTCCGTCACGTGCCCGAACTTGGGCATTGTGTCGCTCGCCTGGAACCCGGCCATCACTGGTGCGCGACGGTAGAAAGTATCCTCCGGACTTTCCAAATAATGTCACCTAAATACAGCGCACTGAGTAAACACGGAGTTACGTTAGCGTAACGTAATACCAGTTTATTATATGTTAGCACGACACAAGTGGCATGGTGACGGCACCAGCCTCAGATCGACACCACCATTCATAACACAGCACAAACCTTTCACGTCGACTTTCTTCGCATTCCGTGAGAATCCGCGCTGAACTTTTTACGTTTTTCCTGTGAACTTCGAGTGAACAATGGACGGCAATGTTTGATAATCTACATAATGAATTGCACCGAGCACTCCTCACTCATTCATCCCTCCTCCACAACAAAATAAATAAATATTATCTGATCGCAACGAAAAAATTGCAATGAATGACAGAAACGCATGACATGACAGCGTCACAGCAAGTACTGACAAATTTAGTGAGGTGCTGGTGAACAGTAATTAGAATTCCATTCCGTTCCACTCGAATTCCTCTGTCCGCAAGTCAAGTGACCATAGACATTTTTTTGTTTTTATTTGAAGGAATCAAAATCGTTAGGACAAAGAAACTGCAAGTTGGTCACTTCTGTCGCTACTTTCATTAGTCCATTCATTTTACTGCTTCCAGCCATTGGCACCCACACATTTTTTTAAATCAAGCTACTTTTTAAGGATGATTATGTATCCTGCAGCTGTTAACAATCACAAATATAAGAAAAAGTGCAGGAGAAAATTCGTAAACTAATAATTTTCCAATATTTAGATATGCTGTTTATCTAAACAACAACTGATACATAACAACGACAGCTTAATGAAGGTGAGTAACGTTACAACAGCGCTGCCATTTTACGGCAATCCCATAGCGCAATATTGTTTCAACTACATGTTTTTGTTACAGGAATCATATTAATTGAGAAACAATTTGAGTCAATACGTTATTTACATTTCGATGCGTTGGACTCTACGTCAGTGTACACTCCTAATCAATATTGCCAAATATTTTTTTGTGGGAAAAGAAGCCTGGTGAAGATATCTCAGCTGGCTGTCAAAGGTCCAGAACATCAGTTTTAGGATTCCGTATTGAAAGTTGAAAAGCGTAACTCTACTACTAATCCTAGCGGACAGTGGAGCACCACTACCACTCGTCCGTCCGTTCGTTCATATGTCTGTCACAAGGCTGTGTCTCTGAAACTGTTAAAGATTTTTTTCACAGAATAAAAACGGCTCTATTGTAAAAACGGTATTTTTCCTACCGTTTTACTTTTTCCTACGAGCCACCGTTTCTGAGATATAACGATTCAAAAAGTTGTAAAAGTTGTTATCGTCATATAATATGTACACGTTTCCACGCCACCTATGAGGTAGTGTAGTTAGCGCGTTTTTTTAACGTGGTTTCCCCACAAGTTCTATTTGGGAAACCACGGTAAAAAAAACGCGCTCCCCGTACTCCACGGGTCAGTTGGGATCCTGTTTAATTTGAAAGTATTGCAAAATAACGGAAATTTTCAAAGATTGGAAAAGATAAAAGCGATGTACATTTAAAAAAAGTGGTGAAGGTAGTAAAAAAAAAAACAATAAAATGCTTTAAGGCTTATTACTTTTTTATTTCGAATTAGCACATGATAAAATACACAATGTTCACTATTTGCCATGGGCTTAGCCAAGAAAGGATAGCTGGGGAGCCTGCCTCTATAAAATTATTATTATTTATTTTAATTTTATTGCGTTAGCAAGTAGTTTACAAACAATTTATGCACCATTAAAAATTAGACATTGTACTAAAACTTTAACAAAGCAAAATAATACATAAAATGAAATCAACTTTTTTTTTGTTTGTAGAAATTTTACCTACTTGTTCAGCGAGTCGTGAGGCAGGCCCCTTGCTTTCAGCTGTCTTCGCCCACCGTCAACCCTGGGTCAAGGCTTGCATGTTGCATCGGAGCTGGGTTCCTTTAGCTGAAGACCCCGTCGTGATAAAGAACTCCTTGGACACTTGAACTCTGTGTCATCACTGTGTATATAGCTGGAATCTAATGTCGACAAATATTGCTCGTAAAAATATGCCCTTGATTTAAAAAATCACAACTTTTGTATTTGAGCTAACTCGCCTATTCTTCTTGAGAACTCGCTGAGTCCTTTTCTATTGGCAGTTATGAAATAAAGTTCTTCTGATATACGGTAAAGCCAGCTCGAAAGTCGTGGGTATCTGAAATGACATTCTATGATTTTAAGTAAATTGTATCATTGGATAAAGTGGCGTAGCTGGCATGGGTGACACCCGGAGTGGACATTGTAGTTAAAAAAAATCACTCACCACGGATACGTTAAAGTGTAATTAATGCAAGAACGAGCGAAGCGCACTCGAAATTTTTTTGCACTCCACCTCAGAATCGAGTTATACATTATGTGAGATTTTACAATTTTAAGTATTGCCATAAGGCGTACAAATATTATAATTTATTTCGAAATCCAAAAATAATAGGATCACGATCCTGTTATTTTCTTTTGATAACTTATACTTATTAAAATGCAAGAGACTAGCTACGCCACTGACGGGATATACTTTATTACTTGATCCAGCTTTACTATCTCACTTGTTTTTATCAACAGGGACTAGAACGTTGAGCGTGCTGATTGTGGAAGCGAACACGATGTCGCTTAGAGTCACCCAGCTGCCGCCAAACCAATTTCGCCTGATTAACATACACTCCAGATCATTGTAGCTGCCTTCAATTTCGTGAATTTGTTGTGGCATTACAAAATTACAGTGCTCATATAGAATTGGATACTGAAAGCAGAAAATACTATACATTATTATACACTACTGTCTACCGATTGAATAATTCTTCCACTGATATAAAGCTACACTATAGCTGAGTGCCATAAGATTTTTATAAGTCCCTACCGTAAAACTTTACGGGTCTTGTATGGAAATTAAACGCCTGATGAGAACAAAAGATTTAATAAACTGTAATTTTTTTTATAAATGGAACAACAGGGTTTCCTAGGTGGTGGCGGTACAAACTTAGTGGTCAAATTCTCTTTGCCCATACAATTTAAAACTAATTGAACGGTTAAATCATACGAGTACCATGTAGCTACCTAGTTTGATTCCTGTAGAGGCCTTTTTAGGATTGCAACACACAGATTTGAGTGGGCCTGTGCAGACAGTGCATGCATGTGTCAGTCAGGTATCGTGTAGCTCAACTCAGAACTTAAGGAGCTGAACGATCCGACACACAATAACTAAGTAGGAACATTAGTAGGCCGCTTTGGCATCGACACAAGTTATAAAAAAGCTCTTTAGCTTTGAGTTAATTGCCAGGGTTGCGGAATTTGTTCGGAAGAGTCACCGCAGCCCCGCAAAGGGCTTTAGAAGGAACATGGATGAGTTTTAGTCAGTAAGAGTCTGATACGCCCTTCCACTCCACTCAGAGCGGAAGAAGTCATTTGATGATTTCCTATGCTTAAAAAAAAATAAAGCTTTTGAGTTTTAATTGAAAAAGCCTTTACTAACAGCAGCTGCTCGGAACCGTGGATAAATTATGGAGCTGTTGTAATACAAGTGCTGGTCTACTATGGAGCGGCCTCCGGGATCTTTCGGCAGCAGGCGCCCAGAATCGCAGTACCGACCGGCCAAGTACGTACAAATTGCATGACTGTAAGCAAAACGTAAAAAAAATAGGTGAACCCTATTTCTAAACAGGTTAGCATGAAATCAATTTAACCAAAAAAAACAGGAGATAAGGTCTTCTTTTCTTTTCGAGACGATGTTCCCTGTCACCTCCATAGGATTTTATGGCATAAAAATACGCACCTATCATTTATCACGAGTTCACGGTCCTTGAAAACGGGTAATGTTTGTAGCGGATTTAGCTGCAAAAATAAGAAAAATAATCGGTAAAAATATTTTTTTACCGGTTTCTAACATTAAACCAACAAATTATAAGATTGGTGTTTATTCGGTACAAGACTGCAGCTATAATTATGGATGGAACCTCAATTCCATAACACACTTTCAATCACAATCGAAGGAAATTCTTGACAACTTAAGAAAGCAATGAATAAGTGCGCAACTATCCACATATAACACAGATCGATAAATTGATGAATCAATCATCAGCTTGTAAATCCATCGAGTCGCTTACATTGATCATTTCCGGCGTTCTGTGTTCTCCCTTGTCCATATTGATGTCCACCTCCGTGATGCTCAGGTTCATGGAGTCTAGGGCCATCATCACCGCACGGCAGGCGGGGCTCCTGTCCGCTTTCCATAGTGTGCAATGCCTGTGTTTGTTTTAGAAGGGGAATTAAGAGAACATTGGAATTTACTTGTTTCTTCATTGGCCATTCCCAATTTAATCATCAGAATACTCTTCTATAACAGAAGCTTTTGACAGTACTTCAACAGAACATAAGCAAGGATGGAGAAATCAAACAGTTCCCTGAAGAAACATATTACGCCATGATTAATACTTTCGCAATCGAGGTTCCCTGTTCAGAGTCAACAGATAAACAGTGGTTACTAATTCCGTTTGATCACCGTGAGATAATTTTTGGAACTCATGTAAGCCCAGTATTTCATAGTTCAGATATACATAGGTACACACAGATGGCCCAGTGGCCATCTCTTCCCGCTGAGACTGCTCAGTTCGAAAAAAATTTGATGATAGAACTTACTTTAGTCCTGTTTCTGAAATTTTACTTGCTGAGCTCCCCATGATACAGGTTACTTAAGATTTAGAATAATACAATTACTTAAAAATACTAATTCATAATTTATTGATTTCACGGCAATAATATATTTTTCAGGGAACTGCCATTTACAGCAAGTGAAAGAAGGAAAGGAACAAGACAGATTATTTCTTCTTAAAAAATATGTATTTCGTTTATTGTAAGAAGGTCCTTATAGAGCGCATAGTGAACGCTTTATGGTTATGTGTAATAGATTATCGGTTTAAACCGCTGAACCGATTCAGAATTTGGCATAAAGATAGTTTGAGTCCCGGGAAAGGACATAGGATAGTTTTTATCCCAGAAATTATCCTTTAAGGGGGTGAAAAGGGGGTGGAAGTTTATATGGGGAATCAATAACCGCTGAACCGATTTAAATGACATTGGGTGTGAAGATATAGACTCAAACTGAGTTGTGGGAAAGGTTTTATCCCCGAAATCATCCCTTAAGGGTGTTAAAAGGGGGGGGGGGG
>NDFZ01004254.1:45124-66365 GCA_002192655.3 Mamestra configurata
TAAAGGGGGGGGGGGGGGGGGAATTTGTAAAGGGAAATTATAAGACTTTTATCTAATTCCACGCGGACGAAGTAGCGGCCAAAAGCTAGTCATGTAATATATTAAGATTTAAACTTGAGACAATAACAAGGGGTCTCGCTCCTCATGCATTATGGAGGAGGTAACAGGATACTGAATTTGATCTGTATGCATTATTGACCCGTACTAATTTACAAGTTTTATTTTCTTGTTTTTTTACATGGCTTGCTCTCCCGGCTCTCGTCACTATTTCTTTGGGTTTCTGCCTGAACGGCAGTTTGTATAGTTCGTTGTAAATAACTGTGAAACATGGCGTTGTTTCAAGGTAAATCTTGTTTTAAGCACCTTCAAAGTGTTTGTCTTTCGGAAAAACGCATCATTAGGTAAAGTTACTTGGTTTTTATTTATTTAACTCACTAAACTGGTGGACATAATAAATTAGGCCACCCATATTTTTATGATTTACTAGCAGCCGCCTGCGGCTTCACCAGTGTAAATTTCGAATTATTATCTCAAGGGAACATGCTTCTGCGATAAAAGTACCTCTCCTATGTGTTTCCTTATACTATATATTTGGTATCTTGGTTTCTTTGGTATATGATTATTTCGTGAATTCAATTTTCTTAACATATACGTCTTAATTTTTAAATATTTCTTTTTATAAAAACAGTTGTAACAAAAAAAAAAAAATATATTATTATAATTTACCTCTATGTCAAATTTCATCAAGATCCGTTCAGCCGTTGGGACGTGATTGAGTAACAAACATCCATCCAAAAATCCAAACATCAAAACTTTTGTATTTATTATATAAGAATTTATTTATTTTATTTTATTTCAATAAGTACAGTTACAGACTACAGACTAAGATAATTCAGCACATAAAAGTATAGATTATTAATACTACTTATTCAATAATTAATTAAATATGTATATGTTTTTGAACGCTAATTTGCTATCTTAGTAGAGGGTATATTAAAAAAAATTATCAAGCGGAATTGTGTCAAATGACAGAAAATAAAGTTTTGTTATCTAGTTACAATCTTTTTCTATTAATTTTACGTTTAGTAATGTTTTGTCGCTAGGACACAGTGTAGAACACGTTTATACCTACGAAAGAGATCAGGGAATCTAGCCCCTAACCTCGGCACACCTTGAGAGTCCGTTAACGATTTTCATTTTTTAGAATCATGTCGACAACGAAGAAACCGGTCCTCTACGGAGATGAAGCATCACCTCCAGTTAGGTTCGCTATGATGACAGCATCTCTATTGAACATCGATCTGGAGTTTCAAAATATCGATCTATTCAAGGCAGAGAACCGAAGTAAATTTTATAAAAAGGTAAATTACCCAACCAGTATGTAATTGAATTGATTATTTTCGCATAACTACGACGTCCCGTATTAATGTGGTTTACCGTCAGTTTAATTTGAACGAATGTTTTCTCCAAGAGAACCTTAAAGTATTTCGGCAGAGGCACTGCGATCCCTTTGCCAATTCTATATATATTAGCTAATTGTGTCCCACTGCAGGGCAAAGGCCTCCCTTTCTTCCTTCCATTCCTCCCGGCTTTGGGCAAGTGTGGACCAATCTTGCCGCGTCAAGCTCGTCCCACCATCTTCGCCTGGGTCTCCCGCGATGTCGTCGGGCATTTTCTGGGACTCACATTGTGGTTGCTTTAGCCCATGAACCGTTCGACATACGGCAGACGTGGCCGGCACAGTCCCACTTGAGTTTGGCTGCTTTTTTGTGTGACGTCGGCGATTTTTGTTTTGAGTTTGGCTGCGCTCCATTGCTCGCTGGCAAACCTCAAGCTTGAACCTCTGCTGAACTGTCAAAGACCGGTTTGAGCACCGTATGTAAGGATAGGGAGAATGCACATGTCCATCAATTTGCGCTTATGAAAAATTGGAAGGCCTCCTTTCATAAGTGCCTTCATCGACAAGCCGCACATCGAACATCGACGATTCGCTTAAAATAACGACTTCCAAATCGTGTACCTAAATGTGTCAAGAAAGTTGTCAATGTGAAAGGAATCGCAGTGCCTTTCCCGACTTTGACTCCGTCTGACGCAGGTGCTCACCGGACACGGCTGTTTCGGGAGATACCTGTTTCGGATTCAGAGGGAGGTCACGCCCGGGTGTCAGCACTGTGAGGATCGCTCGGAGGACACGGTGGAACATACGGTGGAGGTCTGCCCTGGTTCAATCTATGGTCCGGATCCAGAGTGAGAAGGCATCGGAAGCGGTTGCCTCCTTCTGCGAAGCAGTTATGCAAGCGAAGGAGGAGGCGGGCCGAGTGAGGGAGAGACCAGGCTTCGCCCCAAACGCCACTACAGGAGAAGAAACCCGGGGCGTCGGAAGTCGCAGGGCGATCTCCGGCCACCGTAAGCGCAGGCATGCGGACGGCGAGCGTCGAACCAGGCCCGGGTCGATGGCGCGTTAGAGATGTCAGTATAGAAGACGGGGCCTGTTAGGGCCAGAGCCTGCCAAGGTTGCGGAATTTGTTCAAAAGAGTGACCGTGGGCCTGGAACGCAAAGGGTTTTAGGAGGAATACGGATGGGTTTTAGTCAGTAAGAGTCTGACACGCTCTTCCGCTCCACCCAGAGCGGAAGAAGTCATTTGAAGATATCACATATTAAAAAAAAAGTGCATTCTCCGGAACACGTTACACAATTAGACCGCTGATGGTCTCTATGGGCCGATTAGAAACCTTGTGGATTCTTAATATTAGGGACTATGAGGAATGTCAATGTTTCGGCCCATGGGTCAACTACTTACTGTTTGCATGCATCATCCCATCGCAGGGCGCAGGCTAGGCCTTTGCCCAGCAAAGGATTTATTACAATAAATCCGTAAACAGGCAATTTTTTAATTGTGAAGTTGTCGGTCATTCAGAAATTTGAAGATCGTTGCACTTAGTCCAAATAATTTATAATGAATACTTTTTTAATTACAGATAAATCCCCTCCAGAAAGTCCCGGCGCTGTCAGTTAACGGGGACATAATTTGCGACAGCCACGCCATAGCTTTGTATTTCTGCAGAATTAGCAATAGTCAACAGTTGTACCCTGAAGCCACCAGGCTTAGAACACAGATAGACGAGTGGATGTACTATGATGCCGGCGTTCTGTTTCCAATCGATAGTGCTATATTTGTAAGATAGTTTTATTAACATCGTTAAATCGCTTATGTTGTCTAAATGATATAAACTGGCGTTTAAATGACTGCTAGTGAATTGCGATAGAAAGTGTGTGAAACGATTACCTATTGTTTTTAACAAACCAATGTATGTAATGATGAATATCTAATTAAATGATTTGCCCTGGTTTCAGACAGAATTTTTTGCTGGTAAATGGCCAGCTGATGAAGTAAAGGTTAACAAGTGGTATTCTTCTTTAGACTATCTAGAACTGAAATTACGTGATCAAAAGTGGCTAACAGGCGATAAGGTGAGGAACAATCACAGGTATTCATTGAATTTCAGCTTTTCAATACTACCTACAGTACGAGCACTTACCATATATATTTTGTTACAGATGCGACTGTGCGATATTTGCTGTGGGACTACAATAACCTCTCTTGAAATATTGGTCCCACTGTTGCAACAACATAAGAACGTAAAAGAGTGGCTGAAAATTTTAAATTCAGTTTCTTGTTTTGAAATGAATCAACGCGGCTTGAAACGTTTACAACGTTTTGTAGAAAGTAAGCAGCATCAGTAATGTTAGTTATAAAATGAGAGTCATTGATATATAAATAAACGATTGACGATATACTTAAACTTGTTTTCTTTCAGTTATTCGACATTATTATTTCTGTCGATTCGATGTTTAGTCCATAAACAAAATGGAACTCGCATTAGAATTGAATTTTTCGCAGCACTCTCACCGCAGATGTCAAAGATTCTTTAGTCTATGGCCGCTTATTGATTGGTCGACGAGGAGATGTAAAAAATGGCTGCCTTGCCTTCTCCTACTCAGGTAGAATTATTTGAGATTTAAATAGTTCTTGTAGCTAAAACCATGAATATTTACTGTTTAAAATAAAATTTATGAATGTATCTACAGTTTGGTGCAGTGCGACTTTAGTATCGAACGTGAAAACATTGAATTATTTGACGTTAAAGTTTAGTGTACCGTGAACGGATTACGCTGCTCAAAAATTATTAGAATTTCAATGGTTTAGCCGCCTATTTAATCCAATAGTTCGGTTCAATTTACAGTGCAGAGTTTGTATGTGGTGTTTCATGTCATTTAATTTCTCTTAACGTGTTATAAGACCACGTAATCGTATCCGTTTCACTACGAACGTTGGAGATGTCGTGAAGAGTATTGAAATGTCACACCCATAGCCGTTCAAAATAAGTTCGTAAAGTAATAATTGTAGTGAGTTTTACGTTCTGAAAATGGGGATTGAACGGTTGCAGGTGGCAGGGACCCACAGCGCTATATACGAAGCATACTATCACCAGGTGAGCACTTACACACTTCTTTCAGTACTTGTTAATTTAAATAATTAACTCAATTACTATGTTTCCATACATTTGCGGGTTGATTATGAACATTCATACTTAGCTAACAACATTTGCGTATTCTTTTCAATTAAAACTTCTCAGTAAAGTGAAGTTCTAGGCCAATGTCTAATGGGACAAATAAAAAGTAAGTAACGAAAAGTAACTCTTATTGCATACGGAGTAAAGACCACAATTACATTACAGTTGAGTTTAATTGCAATCAATATTTTAACCTGTTATACCCTGGGTGATAATAAATTGTTAAAAAAGTTCTTATTACTTGGAGACAAGGCTGTTTTGTAGCTTTCTAACATATGATAGGAATTTGTTGGGTCTAGAAATGTAGTGTATGAAGATTTAACATTCACAAATAAACACTGCCAGCCCTTCTGATAACCAGATAAACTGATAATAATGATTTTGGTTAACAGTTTATTTTCACTCACTTATCCTACACTCACTGATGTCAACTCAGATGTAGGAATATAATATAAGATGGAATTTATTTCACATTGCTCTTAGATTAAGAACTGTATGCCATCTGGAAGGCCCACATGTTAGTACCTATGGCTCAGCGGTACAAGACTTCCTTAGAAATCCCGATAAATCTTTTGAAAAAAGAATATTCAATACAATATTTGAGACATGTGCCTAAGTTAAGTCAAACCATACGGTAGATATAGAGAGAATGGGTGGAAATCTTTTTTTTTTTTAAAAGTAAGATTGTGTCATAGATTTTACATAAAAATTGTGTACTTTCATTAAATGAATTTGCTTGGAAACCTATATTTCATTAGTTATTAAGTATTCACTAATGAAATCTAAGGTTTCCCTGTTTTTCTATAAGAATTATTTGAATGCTGCTTGAAAAGTGCCAAGTATCTGGAGTAACAATATGAATGTGGAAAATAAATGTGTGTATTGGCTGCAGGGATTAGTTGACTAATAAAGTGTCATATTTCATATTAATTAGTAATCAATATATAAAAAAAAAATCAACTCCCCTACATTTCTGTGCACTTATGTGTGTGTTTTTTTTTTTAATCAGCTGTTTGCGTGCAGGTGGGACAAATGTGTCGTTCGATCCACCCCAGCTCCCCAAGGAAGGCCTGCAACACCTTGGTGTTCCCAACTATCTCACAAAGGGTACCAGGGAAATGCCTATGCACTCAGCTTGAAACACTATGGTGTGTCTCGCAGGGGTGATCCTCATGCAATTGGATTTTGTATTTTAATCAAAGATTAATTGTTTGGGTAACCCAGTCACTGATTGCTTTAGTTATGGGGAGTCATTGTTGAGCTCCTCGAGCAGAGCGGTGTGTTGTGTTTCTCTCTTACCCCAGAGATCCGGTGTTTAAAGGCGGACTGCTACCATTGTCGCTTCCTGTTGTATGAACAGGTGGAGCGGGGGGAGTCCCCATGCATAGTCCTCATGCAGCCCGTCGTTGCCATGCAAGCTAGCCTTTGCATGCACTGTAGTTTGTTTACGGCTGTAACTAGCTTTGTGCGGGTCCACCACACCACGGCCCCGTAGGTGATCATGGGCCGAATTATTGCACTGTACAGCTATAGTATTATTTTGGGAGATAGGCCCCACTTCTTACCTATCATTTTCCTTCATTGCCAGAAGGTGATGCATTCCCTGTTTAGTTTGTAGTCTAGATAATTACTCCAGTTTAAATAACTGTCTAGGATGACCCCCAGGTACTTAACCCCGTTAGACAACTGGAGTTCTATGTTAAAGAGCGGTAGGCAGTAGTGGCCTAGTGCTCGCTTTTGTGTGAACATGACTAATTCAGTTTTAGTGGGTTTTACTGACAGATCATATTCTCCGCACTGGGTTAGTAAACAAAAAGATAACTTATTCCTATTTCAGTAATACCTCCAGCTATGGTCTCTAGGATGGAGTTGGAGCTGACCCTCACTCTGCAGAGCAAAGAGGCAGATTTATGTCTGACAATGGCGTGGAAGCTATCAAAGTGTGCTCGTGCAAACATACCTGATGCACTGCAGAAACGGGGCAGCCCCATAAATATTTTGAACCCGTTATTATACTGGACCCGTTGGGCGCTGATAGCCCGCTGACTACAGTGGGTGCTCAGGCTGCATGTGTAAAACACTTGGCGATAAGTTTTAAAAATTGCTATTTTGACTGCATTGCTACAGCATGCAAACCTGCGAGCCAACATGTTACATTGGACTGCCAGCACCCTACATTCCCTCTCAATATCCACTTGGTCATTAAGGTCGTAGGTTACATAATGCCCCAAGTATTTGAACTAGTAGACATTATAATTTCAAGATATATTAATACAATCATTTTGAATACAATAAATCTCATCCAAATGCAATAGTTTCCAATATATCCGAGCGTTATTGAGAAATAATAGTTCACAGTTTCACGCATTGTTTTACAATCTTACGGCGTTTGCTATTTTCGGTCACATATATACGGCACAGCACAGCCGAAACTACTGGTCATAGAAAGCTGAAATTTGGCATGTAGGTTCCTTGGGAATCTCAAGGAACCTAGTGCCAAATTTAGTAGAGGAGCACTAAGAAAGGATCATATTATTTCAAAATCAAAAGTCATTTATTCAAATAAGGCTGAGTGCCAGCACTTTTTGAACGTTAAAGTTCTACATAAAGACAGTCCCCCAAAACGCCCGCCCGTCACCGCTTCCTAGTGTTTTAGCTGGGAAGAAGAAGTGTTTTCTAATATTAAATGAAATTCATTGACACTTGTTAGCTAGCACACTCCATTAAACCATCAAAAACAGACAAACTCAAGCATCATCATCTGCATAGCCTTCTCCCAACTATATCGGGGTCGGCTCCCAGTCAAACCGGATTCAGGTCAATACCAGTATTTTATGTGGAGCGACTGCCTACCAGACCCTCACAACCCATTAACTGGGTGACACGGATACTCCTTGGCATGATTGGAGTCAGATTTACAGGAAACAGACAAACTCAAGCATTAACAAGTAAATCAAACTAATTAAGCCTCCAGGCATAAATGGTGTGCCTGCTTAATTCTTATCTATTCTTCTTCTTCTATTTGCATGCTATACTATCTTCAAACCCTAGCTTTGTGTAATCAGGGTATTACGGATGGCAATCTTGTCACCCGCTAATAAAAGTTAAATGAGAAAGGTTTATGGTCTCACAGTACATCAAGTACATGCAATGCCACGTCTCTGGCATGCTGCCATGTTGTTGTGCAACATTGTTAACCTTTCACACATCTTAGATTTATGCCAAATATGGTTGCAAGTTGCCCTGGTTGGAGTGGTAGGCAGCCACTCCACTTAAAATACTGGTATTCAGCTGAATCTGGTTTGACTGGAAGCCGCCCCCAATATAGTTGGGGAAAGGCTAGGCAGATGATGATTATTGCAATTTGCTGTTGTAACTACCATACCATTTAAGCTAAATTAGTTTTTGTTTGTTAAGTTTCATTGAACAAGATCATACATTTTTGTTTCTACTATCAAATCAATCAATCAATCATTTATTTTGTTGAACATAGGTATGGTTACAGATGGTACATTGTCTCATATATATGCGCTATGTTTTGCCAATATATGGCGTACAAAATTGACATAAACAAGCAGTACCAATTCAGATGGCATGTCATTACATTAAACAAATAATTCAATTAAAAAATATGTCAGTTAAGTAAACAGGTCATTACAATCATAGACAAATAAAAACATTCATGCTTAATCAATAAATAAAATCAAAAGTGCTTAATTAGCAAGTCAGAATCGACATACCTCTGTTTATCAGTAGTAAACTCAGTGATGGAGTAGTAACATCTATCTAATAGAAATTTAAACAGAGACCTCTTAAAGGATCCCAGACACTCTTTATTTCTGATAGCTGCTGGTATACTATTATATTATATATTTTTGGGGCCTTACCTAGCACACTTTTGCTGACAAATGCCGTTTTATGAGAGGTAACATGAATGGTATTCTGATAACGGCGAGAGCGCAGTTTTTCAAATAAATGCAAGTTGGAGTGAACAAACACTCCCATTTCATATATGCACATTGACGGTGGAGTGAGCAAATTAAGTTCCTCAAACAATGGTTTACAACTATCAATCCTTATTCTAGTTAGAACATTACTTGTGTGGTCATTACATACAATGATAAATGTGCCTTTCCAGGCTTGCAAAAGCCATCTTTGACATACACACATCTCGCTCCATCGTTGACTTTGTCTTCAAATGACTTCTTCCGCTCTGGGTGGAGCGGAAGGGCGTGTCAGACTCTTACTGACTAAAACCCATCCGTGTTCCTTCTAAAGCCCTTTGCGTTCCAGGGCCGCGGTGACTCTTTCGAACAAATTCCGCAACCCTGTCAGATGACCTAGACTAGAGAAAACAGCAAACCCATTACAAAAAAAAAATCATAATTCAAAATCATAATCATAAGTTATTTTACTTTTTGGATTGATACTTTGTTTGAATGCATGATAAATAACACATATGACATTGCAGGTGGACCCCAATGGCGCTGGTACGATCCAAGCCCTGGATGCCGCGCGCTTCCTCAAGAAGTCCCGCCTCAGCGATGTGGTGCTCAGCAAGATATGGGACCTGTCCGACCCCACGGGCAAGGGTTACCTCGATAAAGTGAGTTAAAACTTGAAATAGCCTTTATTCGGACAATGCTTAACTAGTACTTTGGTTTCTATTTTTACTCTTTATCAATATCTGTTCTTCTTCCGTATCTCTGTCTGTTTGCCTTTTGGCCCTCTTAAACTTAGTCCAGTTTCATACACACTATCTGCTCTATCAGGTTATGAGATTGAGGGAAGACAGTGTGAAACTGCACCAGTGGGTAGTCTCCATTGAGGATCTGGGTGACAATCTGCTAGACAAACGAAAGAAAAAACACAGAGTGAATAGTTTTGAAATAACCTGCTAGTTATCAAGAACAATAATATCTCAAGGTTTTAGTATAGAAACGACCCTCACATAGGTAGTTGGAAAAGGGTAAAAAGGATACTCATGGTACTTACTTTGCCTAATTCATTTAATTAATTAAGTACATAATTGAATTACATTTACCGTAGGGTTGTTGTCCAATTGGAAACATGGGAATGAAATCCAGCCTAGTTTCATTACCACTTAACTTTATTATCAAAGTAAGCTTTTGTCCGCGACTTTATACGCGCTTTTCCCTTTTTCCCGTTCCCGTAGGAATTTCGGGACGAGTTATACATCTAAACCTTCTCCTCTCTCTCCTCTTGAATCACTGTCTATTGATGAAAATTGCATTAAAATCCGTTGCGTAGTTTAAAAGATACAAGCGTACAGACGGCGAAAGCGGCTTTGCCTTATACTATGTAAAGATGTGGGGCTTGACTTAGTGGTGCCATAGTCTACATTATCATCTTACTAGCTTGTGGCTTTTATCTCAGGGAAACCTAACCAATATATATATATATATATATATATAAAACTCTACCGTGACTGAGTGACTGATAGACAACGCACAGCCGAAACTACTGGTCGTAGAAAGCTGAAATTTGGCATGTAGGTTCCTTGGGGAGGGTAGGGGAGCAAAGAGGAACGGGAAAAAACAGGATAGGCGCGTACGAAGTCGCGGGCAAAAGCTATTACCGTCATAAAAGTTGCCTTAAGTGTGTCTATCTGCGTGCCAAGTTTTATCCAAATCCATGCACGTAGACTTTCATATTTATGATAATGATAACAGTAGGAATAATGTGGATCCCCTGTAAACATGGCTCTCTTATGCCTTACACCTGCACAATTGAGGACATAATAAATGCCACTGATGCTGCTATAAACGTGGCCACTTACTGGGCACAAACTATTAAAGGATCTCACCAACTCAAAAAGATGTAGGATTAAAGGAGGCGAAAATCCCCGACAGTAGCAAGCTAGGACAAGCAATGAACCTACATGTCTGCTCATCCCAAACTGAAAACCAGACTGAGCCTTCAGAAACATTATCAAAATAATACATTCTCTTACAATAGATACAGCTATCTAAATGTTTAAAGAATGATATGAAAGTACAATGAGATGTGTCAATCATTCTGATAACGTTCTTGTCTTATCAGTAACATAAGATGGCCAGGTTATGATTCTTATTTGGTAGTTAAATCTGTTAAATATGTAAAAGTCAATGACATTTTACGGCACTACAAATTCATTACTTCAACATCTTCAACGTCTACCTATTACGGTTCTTGAGATACAACCCGCTGACTGACAGATGGACGTATGGACAGTAGAGGCTTAGTAATAGGGTTCCTTTTGTTACCCTTGGTTACCCTTTGGGTAGGGAACCCTAAAAACGTGTCCTGCCGAGCCCAAGTAACGTGGGATAAGGTTAAGGTAAGGTAGTTAGATACGGTTGTAAGTTCACTTCAAACTTCCACCAATGATCAGTCTCTGTCTCGAATCGAGTCCACACTCCACAATTCAATCGATGCTAGAGTATTTGAAGTCCAAACAGGTATTGCGTGCAAGGTTCGATAAATCAAACTGTCGTTTAGTTTTGCTAACTTCGGGGTGGAGTTTGAAGTCGCTTCATGCTTCTAGTTTCGATATATTTTTAAGAAAGATCCGGTCAAGTACGATTCATCACTTATTTCATGGTTCTGTACCGTTCTTCAGCTAACTAGGAACAAAAAATGTTGAAGTAATAAATTCAAATCCAAGGAGTCGGTGTGTCAGAAAGATGAAGAACTCTTAAGAAACTCCATGGACGCTCTGTCGATGGGATTGAAAAGTTTATCATGGTTAAAAAGATCAAGCTGTGGGCGTGACCGTCTAATGATGTGACACAAACGGGTAGAGGCGCAAGCGTGTTAATTGGGTCACTTTGGCACCCTTTGGGTACGGAACCCTGAAAACGGTGGTACTATAATTTGCCGAAAAATAAGGTTGGTTGTCTTTAAAAGATCGCTTTTAGTAATAAAACCGCCCATTGGCTTCCATATTTGTAATTATTCGATAATTTATATAGATAATAAAGAATATTCTATCTAAGTAAGGTAGACATTCTCTATCGTGCTATCGTATTTTCATCAATATTCTCCGTGATCGAAGCCTTTGCAGCGCTTTTCAAACTATAACTTGACCTTTGGGTGTTAAAAGACACTCCAAAATGCAAATTATTTCGTTTTTGTCCGCACCCTTAGGTAACTGTTCACGTGGACCATAAGCACAGTAGATAAATATACAGTAGGTTATCTAAGGCCGCCCGCCGAGTTATTAGCCTACTCTTGCGTTGATACCCAGGGTTGTCACTTTTACTTTTAGTTAATATTTTCGAACAAGCAGCACTTGATCTAAATTTATAAAATAAAAAGCATATTATGATTGAATATTTTACCAATTTATAAATTTAGTAAAAATAAAAAGCTTTTATTCACATAACATTTATTATACTAAGTTACAAATTTGATACCGAGAAAATTTTTCTCCTGTTTCTGCACGTCCGGAACGCTTTATTATTATTTATTAATTATTGTGAAATTGTCCTTATTACAACTATACCTACGCGAAAAATATGTTTACCAAAACGATGTTTCGTACTCAATCCTCTATTTTATAGTAAAACTAGACTTCTTAAAATAAACTTTAGCTCTAAACATAGTATTCAGAAAAATGCGACTCGGCTACGCTCTTAATAAAGCAAATAAACTGTGAAATAAACAATACAATACCATATTTTCTAATAATATTTAAGTATAAGTAGGTACTTACATTTCTGGTTGAGTAGGAAGTATGAAGAATGATAAGTCCGGGTTTGCGAAATCATTATTGAGGCACCCGAAAACACTACAATATTTTTTTCCTCTTTTTGAAGTCATGATACTCGTAATTTACGACAAGTGTCCGCCGCCCGCGCCGGCGAGAGTTGACGAACGCAAGCGGTCATGTAGCGTACGCGCGTGCTCACAGTCGCGCTGCACAGCCCGCACTGCCGCCACCTTATTAACCCATATATTATGCTAGCGTGTGCGTGAAATCGCGTGCCGACATGGCGCGCGGCGCGCACGCACACATTCAAACCGAGAGCGGCACGTTTGTATGAAGATGTTTTACTGTATATTTATCTACTGTGCCATAAGTCACATTTTCCTAAGGCGCCTCAACGCGTTTTGCAAGTTTCTATTGCGGTGGTTTAAAGAGGTATGTCGTCATTGTCGCACTAAATGGGTATTAAGTTTATAGGCTATAGACGACCTCACAGCACTTGGCGCAGTCTGGAGTTACGCAAGTGTCTAGACAACAGGCAGACTAGCCTCTACTAAATACAGAACATGTCCAGATACTTTATTATATCCAGATTTTACTATTTTATAAAGATGAATGACTATGGTGCGCAGCGGAACCGTGTTCTATTTTATATGCTCAAGCTCTGGAAGACACGTTTTGAGAAATCTATGCGTGCAAAGTTCGATTTCGTGTTGTTAAAATAAAATTTAAGACGTTAAGTCATTGGATATCGATATCGGTAACTTCAGTGGGGATTCCACGATTCCAATGGAACCTAGCTGCAGTTTATCCCGGAATATATACGGCTCCTTTAGGATAGGTCACAGGAGCCACGGGAGTAAGCAATTCAAATATAAATGTGTGTGATCCTACAGAGCAGTATCGAGATTTCCCATAGCTGCCCGGAAGTCCGAATTTATGCCCGGTTACTGGCAGTACGCTCGTCCCCATTACGTGGGAGCTTACATACAACTTTTTTTTTTTTTTTTTTTTTTAAACGTTGCCCCAAACTAGGAATTTCTCGTGTATCGTGGGTGCGTTTACAAACATTAAAATTCACATACACAAACAGCCAGACCCGAAACAACTATCTGTAGGCCATACAAATATTTGTTCCGTGCGGGAATCGAACCCGCGACACGCGCCGCAGCAGTCAATCGCTCAACCACTGCGCCAATCGTGTCGTCAAAATAAGCGCCGTCTGGTGACAATAACGGTAATGCTTTTTTTTCCAGACAATTTGACATAAGTGAACGTTTGCGTGAACGGGATCGAGTGCGTTCGAAAATGGTGAAATGTGTTTCTATAATACCCCTGGCAGACCCCGTCAAAAATGCCGAAAAAAGGTGTAATAAAATATAAATAGCACGTGATATGCATTATTTATATTGTGTGTTTTGGATTATTTAAGTTATTAATAGCAGCCTTTAGTGGGCGTTTACCTAGTAAATAATGAGCGGAATATGATCACGCAATCTCATAGCACAAATTATTTCGTCTGGAGATGTGATCCGAACGACCCAGTCTCGTGTCTCGAGCTCGACCCACGGTTTAGTTTATGTTCTCAGCTCAAAGAGCGAGTAATTATTATGATAGATTACCTAGTATATACATACCTATGTTCTATTATTATTTCGCTGTTTATGTCATGTTTAACTAAGTACTACATAGCTGAGTATTTTCTTAATGAAATCTGTTTAGATTATTACTGCAAATGAGTGTCACGATCTTATCTCAGTATTCACTAGCTTTTTCCAGCAAATTCTGTCATCTGAAAGTCAGACGTGATCCCTCGGGAACGTAATATAGGTATACTTGTAGGTACTACGAGCCGAGTGTTGTATGGCTTTATACAATAAGTTGAGGAAGACAATGAAGACACATTTCTAAAACGGAGTAAAGAGAAGTGTCAAGTAATAGAAAGAAAACACATATTAAGTAAAAACATAATATACTATGCTATGTCAAAAAAAAAACAATGGCCAGGTTGTTTGTACCGCGGAACAGAGTACCTAATGTCCAAATTTCAAGCCATATCATACCCGTGTTCGAAATATGTCATCACATTTGAATACTATAAGGTGCAATAGAATATTACAACTTCTTTCTTGATCGTTTCAATATCCTGTTTTATTTCCTTTAACACAGCGGATGTAGGTTACCTCCAGTAGGTAGGATGTGTTTTCTTTCAAGTTAACACCATGCACCCTGCTCGGTGAGGCGTGAGGAAGTCTTTGTGAGCTCGCTAGCCACTACGTAAGGCTGCGGCCATATTAACTGGGAAATGGCGACCGACGACGCCGTAACTTATGGTTACTTGCGGATTCTCGCACGTAACGTACAGGGTTTTATCTTCTTTTGGTGGAAGTGAACAATATGATTTTATTTCTCGGTTAGAACGGCATCAAAGACGGAGCGATTTGTAGCAAAAAGTAGTTTTCAATATCAAAACTGCACGTCGCTTTTAAATTTATCAAGGGTGCAGACTAATTTAATGAGTTGCGAAATAATAATTACTGCGTCAGCAAACGAGGTTACCGTAGCAGAATATTGAGCCAAACAAACAATTTAACTACGGGGAGGAGTAGGTGGTATATTTGTCATAGATACGCTAAGAAGAAAAATTTCACCTATTGATGAAAAATGATCGGTGATCGGATAATCGGGCGCTTATATACCTAAACTTCTTCCCGTGAAAGAATAATATGGACATTCATTTCTGAATAAATAAGTAATCCCGGGTTCCCGGGAATGAACAATTTTGAAAAAACAACTATAATAAACTTAATGAAATTATTATATTTTGATTTAGTAGGTATCTTTATTTTATTCAAAACAAATGGAAAATCATAAAAACTTTAATTGTAAATTTAAAGTTCCACTAGAATCGGCTTATTAAAAAAAATACAATGAGAGTTCACAACGAGTTCTAACTATATTTTTTATGCGGGCATTTAAGCAATCTCAGGAATTTCGAACGATGCCGGGATCCGGGATTCTGAAAAGCATGTCCGTATTATACTTTCGTGGGAATAAAAGTGAAGTTTAGGTATATTAGCGCCCGATTATCCGATCACTGGTAATTATTATGAACAGAGAAAAACAGTTCCAGGACTATTATATTATAGACAGTTTTTCATAGTTATTGAACTCAGACCCACTTTCGATAAACAAGTTCACGACCTCTTTCAGTAACCAAACTCTTTCGTATTCATTCTTTATCCAAACTTTAATTCCCAAAGGCTGGTAGAGACAGGCGAACATAAAATTGCACTCAACACGCCTCCCGGGATGGCCCGTAGGTAATTAGTGTCGAGAATCACGTAAAACAACGACACACGCTGGATATTTGTGTGAATACCTCATGGGGGACATTCGCCCTATTCACAACACGTTGAGTTACATTGTGCAGGTTTTTGGGTGTAACAGTTCCATGTCTAAATGAGTTTTTTGGAAGAATAGTGATAAGGAGGATTGTGGGATGTTGTAGTCAAACAAAAATATGATCCTATTTAGGTAGTCCGTCAGTTAGATTATCGGAAAATATAACACGATTTTTTTTCTTTATCAAATCAATAAAGATTGACGAAGATAAAACGCATCAAAGATCAGGAGTGGGGTCTTGTGACGTCACGTTTAGGTAAAAAGTGTACTCAAATGTGACGTCACACGAGTTTTCAACGCACTGTGTCGTCTTCAGTTTTGGTTTACGTGAGAAAAGAAAAAATACGTGTCGATTATTTTTTGGAAATCTATCTGACGGACTAATTAGATGTTTTAAGTCATCTACCCTATTGCCTATATCATGTGCAGTGTGCAATCATGAAGCAAAACGAGCCGTTGCTTCATGTTAAAAAAAAATCGTCCGCTTGACCCAAAAACTCCGAATTAATACTGTTGAATTGTCAATATTAAAGGCAATGATAATAATAATTTGTGTTAAGCAATTACACTGTTTACTGCTATTTATTTATTATAATAAGCACACAAACAGCACTGTCACTTATAATTCAAATAAAATGACATTCAAAATCGGCATTTCAGTAACCATGCAAATGACAGGTATGCATGACATGGAACATAATGAATATTAGAGACAAAAGGAAAAACTAAAAACTGCGTCCAGTATACCTAAATCCTGAACACTACATAATCAAAATGATCAATCATTGCCGACTGTTTATGGATTTTTAAAATTGCAAACGTAGAAATAAACTTCTCGGTGTCGTTTATACGACGACCTATATTTTCTTTAGTTCAAAAACATTTTTAAAATGAACTGCAGGCATTTATACTTCTCTACAGGATAACTTAAAATATTGAAACTAACTCAGTCACGATATCGGAAAAGTCACCCCAGTAACGAAGGTCACAGTAGCCCAACAAGAACGACTAATGGCGATCGAAAGGTCGCGAGTTCAAACCTACCAGAGTATTAGTTCTAACATAATCTCTTTGTTTTAAAACAAAAAGGACACATCAGAAGGGTCATCTTCAAAGTGCTTTCGTAAAAATGTAACTATACTTAACTTCTTGACTTGTCCGCGAAACGCTTTTATCCTCGATGTACCCTTATCTGAGGTTACCATCCGTGCTCCTTTGCGGAGACTGTCCTCTTTTAAGGATGTGCCCCCGGCGAGGCGCTTTGTAACGAAATGTAGGACGAGTGTTCGGAGACACACCCTGTGTTATGTCCACGTTTTAAGTTAGGACCATCTTGTTAAACTACCGTGCCTGGAAAGAAAATGTAATTATTATTTCAGCAGTCTGTTGTGTTGTTTACTCGTCGTGTTTGAGTTACGATTGCGTCGAACACCGCAGACTTTTGTAAATTGCGATTTCTTCTGCGGCCGACCTTCGGTTATTGATTTATTTGAAATCTGTGAAGGGCAATGAATCTGATTTCTGGATGTTTGTGATTGGGCTGCGGTTTTGTTGATGGTACTTGCAGATGATACAGGAATGTACAGTCACCAGCACATCAAGCTAAAACTATCTGTCAAATATCTAAAGTTTAAGGTTCAAGGTTGATCGGGAAAATTTGTCAGTTTCGGGTAGCTTGATGTGCTGGCGTCTGTACATAGGTACATTTCACAGTATATCACCATAGGGTGATAAACTAGTTCCCACTAATATTATAAATATGAAAGTTTGTATTTGCATATTTTATAATTAATCTCGCTGAACGGATTTGGATGCAACTTAGTTCACGTTTAGACTGTGATCGGATTAGGACATGGACTTTATTTCCGATTTGTTTGTGGAAATGTTAGTTTATATAATTGACAGCTGTGGATATGAGATAGTCTAACTTCATTGATGGATTGAGAGTTTACCGATATTTTGTTCGAGCCTTACTTTCGTTCCAAATAAAACATTTCAGCATTTCGTCTTCACAAGCAAGATACACCAATCTTATCACTCACAAAAAAGAGTTAAAGCCAAAGCCTCAATGATGAAACATCAAACATTGACTCGTACTGCGGAGGATGTATTTAATTACAATAGTGACGATAGTGCCTTATCTCTCCGCTGGTGTGTACGACACACGATGCACGCCGCCATAGTACGAGTATTGCCGGTCTTACCGCTGTGCCGCCAATGTTCTGCCGTTTGTCTCATAAATGTTACATAAGTTGAAAGATACAAGTGATGGATGAGTGAATAAGTTCGGTTTGTAATAGTGTGTGAACGTCTTTAAGTAAGTAATTGGTTGTTAGTTCTCTGATTGGTAGGCAAATGTGTTGGGAATTAGGTATGCTTACGTGTCTGTGATCTGCCCCTTTGTAAGTACTTAGTCTTATATGTTTGGCTGCGTTTTGCCGTAAATAATGTTTAACGATTGTAATGTCTGGTCAGGGGATTGTGTTTTTTGGCTATTTTTCGATTGTGTGTTCGTTCAGCTGTTTATGCTGCAAAGAGTTTATATTGAAAAGGACCCGTGGTACTGTTTTACTTTCCAAAAAAATTCCATAAGAGGAGAAAATATCTGGAATTTGGATCCGATTTTGAGACAGAATATCCCAGAAGAATGCATGGTTTCAGTGGGACATTTCACCGGAGCTGCATAGCTGAAGATAAAGCTAATTACTTCTAAATATCTAGACCGTAAATATGCCTAGTTTTCTAACTTGTTGTTTAATCTTCTACATCAATGTAAAAGCGAAAGCTAATTAATCACGAAATCTCAAAAACTACTGAACCTATGGAGATAAAATTTGGCACGGAGGTAGATTATGGATAGGAGATGTCAGCTAAGAGAGGATCTTAAGAAACTCCCCCTGTGAAGGGGTAGAATGGGGGGGTGGAAATTGTTTGTGCTAAATCTGTGCAGACGATGTCGCGAGCGAAGTGCTAATAATTGTATGAGGTATAACGAAGGGTGCCAGATATTGATTTTCATTGATAGCTTGAGTGCTATACTTAGTTCACATCTGAGACTCTGTGACCTTCATATAAACTTGTATGATATCATAAAAATAGGTAGTTAATACAGGAAAAGGAACACGTTGCATTACACAATTTGTATTGGTCAAACTCTTCATCATCATATCAGCCGATAGACGTCCACTGCTGGACATAAGCCTGCCCCAAAGGGGGGTTGCCATAATCGCCACGCTTGGCAGGCGGGTTGGCGATCGCAGTGTAGCTGTTGCAATGCACAGAGAATGCTGCTGCCCATACTCTGGTGATGAGTCCCTTAGTCGCCTCTTACGACCCCCACGGGAAGTGTTGGGATGGTGCTATTCTATTACGTTCGACACCATACAGAACTCTTCCGTGGTCAAGCTCTTTATTACTATTATAATGTTAACTAAAAATGTGTCACATCCTCACATTATTTAATTATAATAATGACTATTAATAGCATTTTTTCCTGTGTTATTCTAGATTTTCCTCAACAGTTTATTATACGAATTCTGTGACCATTAATCCCGGAAATTCCAATTCAAGTTCAACTTTTATTATTAATATAACATGGTTAGTCCGTGATAGTGTTTGACTGACCTGTTGGTCTAGTGGTTAGTGACCCTGACTGCTAAACCGGAGGTCGTGGGTTCGATTCCCACCCAGGACAAATCTTTGTGTGATGAGCATGATCATTTGTTCTGTGTCTGGGTGTAATTTGTCTATAATATGTATGTATATAGAAATATATAAGTAGGTTTATCAGTTGTCTGGTTGCCATAGCACAGGCTCTGCCTAGTTTGGGATCGGATGACCGTGTGTGAGTTCTCCCAAAATATTAGATTATTATATATTAGATTAGATAGTGTGACTGGTTCTACTGGTCTGCAAGGCCAGTTAGGTCTTATTTTCCTACCAATTCTGTAAAAGGTGTGTCTCAATACTTTTCATAAAATCTTTGCAATAAATAACAATCTTTTTGGGAGGTCATTATCTATCTCTATGTATCATTCTGTAACGGCCGGTTTTAATAACGTATCTACCTGTAACCAACAGTCAAATTAGCTATCAACAGTAGCTGAAACGTCATGTTTGTCTTTGTAACATGACGTTTCAGCTACTTTTAGTAGCTAATTTGACAGTTGGTTAAAGGTATATACGTTGTTGAAATCGGCCGTTAGTGCTTTCATTACTTGAGAACCATACCTTTTAATGAGATAACTTCACGTGTGTGTTCTCAGAAGGATTAAGCAGAGGTGTACTATAGTATACCTGTTTTGTGTGTCCGTGTCGTGCGCGTTTTTGTCATCAACCGGAAACAGGTCCGGATCCGGGCTGGTATGGAGGAATTCCCCAATAACAAAGATTGATAAAACTGGATTCTTTTATAGTGTTAATAGCAGGTTTTCTGATATACCCTGATTTCTAAACGCACTTGAAGTTGAGTATTTATCACTCTATTTTGCCAAGCTGAATGAACGTTGCGAAAGATAGAGAAAGTTGAAATTCTCTGGAGGAGACCTTCACCTTAGGGGTTCTCAAATAAATACATAATTATTCTTTTTCACTCTATTTTTCTTAGAGAAATATTAAGACTTTTATTTTTATTTATTTTATTACTTATCTATCACTCTGTTTTAGTATGAGAACCTGTAAAATTTTGGCATAAAGACAGGGTTTGATACGTTCTTAGATCAACATAGTCAATACAGAAACCTAAGTTTGAGAATGGATTGATACATGAGAGTGGAGTCGTGGTCACAGCGGGCTACCAAGCAACTCATACATACATTATATGAAAACAATAACTATATAATAAAATAACTAATACATATTTTATACAACCAACTTAAAAACTACTGCACACGATGTGACGGCGTCGTGGTACGCTGCGAGGCGTCGCGTAGCCGGCCGCGTAAACGCTGATACAGCACGCATTTCGGCCAAAATTCTTCCTTGAGGAAGTTCATGATTTGAAATTGGTGTTATGGTGCGCCTTCAACTTCTCACACCCTCAAGGTCCAGTTGGTCCCCTAGCAGTTGGTTACCTAGCGCGACTTGATAACTAAATTCTTTTTTTTTCCGTACACAGTCGGGATTGTTCGTGGCACTAAAGCTGGTTGCGCTGGCGCAGGCCGGCAAGGACATCAACATGAGCAACATACACTCCGAGGCGCCGCCACCTAAAGTTGTAAGTTATTTGATGATCATTTATTGAATTAGCCAGCGTTGGCAGGCATCCCACGAGGTGGACTGATCACATGCCCTCAGGAATTCGCTGAATATGATGAGACCTGTGTATTCTATAAACATCTCACCATGAAAATTTAGGTGAAGTGACAGCACACTTCAAGCTCACTTCACTTTAGTTTTTACGGTGAGTTTTCTCCAGAACGAGGTGACGACGATACTTGCAGGCCTTCTGTGTGCAAGTATGTCCAGCAGACGACTTCAGATGATGAAGACTGTTGCGGACGGCAGGGACACGTCCAATGCCCGCGCTGTCGTCCTGGGACAATCTCCCAC